>JAVXUM010184731.1:0-22441 GCA_035590655.1 Pouteria glomerata
CATTTTTTCTCCTCTTGTATATATTTCACGTAATGAGAAGAAAACCTATCTTCTTGCCCCACAATTAAACTTTACATTTCTTGTGGTTGTTTATTTAAACATGTGGAAGTGTAAGCCACAACAGTGATAATAACCATCAGACTATATGTTTTGTTGGAATCTTCTAGTCAAAGCATACAATAATTCAACATTGCATCTGATCTAAAGGATCACAAACATGTACTTGTAACATTACGTGCATTTATAACTTTATGCCTGTTAATTTCTACTTGAGTGTGTCTGTTATACTTGACCCAAAAAGAAAACAAACCACACTTTCTGATGGCTAACCATTAGCAACTCTCCAAACTTATATTTTTTAAGCCAGCTGCTTCAGGTGATGTTGATTGGCAAACTAATTTTCCAAACCTATTCTAAAGAATACAATTAACTTGAGTAGGTTTTCCTTCTCATGAAATTCAAACCATGAGCTATTGCGTATCAAGTAGAAATCTCAACAAAATTAAAACCTTCAGCCATACAATGCAAAAGTCTAATCAGCTTTAGTTAGTGCAGAGGTTTAACTCAATGGATGCTTAGAGAGTACAAATGGCCCTCTCAAGGGAGTAACGGAAATTGAAAACAGAAGCAAGCTGCAAAAGCGCAATTCAGTTGACGAAAGACAGACTAATGGTTACTGGGGCCAAAATTATGTTTTTAGCCTCAGCAGATGAAAGAACTTCGGTTTTAGGTCATCAAATTTTGGGTTCATAGTGGATCAATTAGTACAAGAAAGAGCAAAGAACTTCCAAAACTGAATAAGTTGGCTCAAACAAGGTTAAGGTACTCCAACGAACTCCAATCTGTAGACAAGATCAAATTTTCGTTTTAGTATGTGGTTTTAATTAGCACCAAAACAGAAATAATTTAGAAATTTTTTTAAAAATTTCACAAATATTTTAAGAGTGGTACAAAAATATAAACATAAGTAAAAATATTAAGAAGCATAATTCCTAGGATACTTGCATTCTTGGAAGGGCTATTGTTAACAACCCCTCCCTAAATCACTTTTTCAACTGTGTTATGTCAACTTCTTTGGGTTCACTTTTTTTTGTTGGGATGTATGCTCAAGTCATTTTATTAAAAGACATTTAATTAATTCATTTGATAAAAAAAAATGTTATTTTTTTAATATTTCTTTATTTAGTATAGATCTATTTTATTCATGATAAATGTTATCCTTTATTGATTAAGGGACTTAATACATGTGTATCAATGTGTTTCATGTACAGGAGATATAAATTTAATTCTTAATCAATCTAGAGTAGTTCTCAGTCAATCATAAGATGGGGACATCTCAACTGAAAGACTGTAACACATTGGGTTTCAAAATGATAGAATGATTTGTCTCAATCATTAAAGTAGTAGACTCTGAATCCATTATGTTGTGAAAGACACTAAACTTGACAATAACAAGAAACACGTCTAACTTATGCTATCCGCATTAATGTGATTCTTATGTTCACAATTAACAATTGTTCTAAATCCTGAAATAGTGATGAATGCTGTTTTATGTAATAATGAGTTTAATTCATCAGGAGCACCATTGATTAATATTAGAACAACACTTTAGTATTTTGAAAAGTCATTATATAAACTTAGGGAACATACACTGTCAAGACGGAATCCACAATCTTGTAAAGATTAGAATATTATCCATATTAAGAATTTTATCCAATCATTATATCCAAATCTGATCGTCTTATTAATGTGTTGTTGAGATGGGACCAACACAAAATGATTAGAATGATAATTCTTAGAACATGGAGAGAAGTATCAATTAGACTTGGATAGCTTGTTAATTTTAATTGATTCAATACCTGGTGGAGGAGCTTAATTGTAGTTATTATTAATGTAATTATTTCAGTAGACTGGGTTGGAGAATCATTATACCTTTTCAGTGGAATAAGGCGTAATTAATTAATATAGGGGATGCATTTGCGATTATGAGAGAATTTTGGGGTGGTTTCCTGATTGAGCCAACTAGATTTACTTACACCTAAGTCCCTGCCCTTGTCTATAAATCAAATTGGATAGCATTGCCCACCTAATCAATATCCTACTTATCTTTCAATTCAGAAAAGATTAAGTTACACAATCTGATCAAAAGAAAGGGTAGAAGACTTAGAAGATCAAGTTCAACAAAGGGACTTAAAGATCATCCCATGTTCTTCATCTGTTCATCAAAGATCAAAGAGGTTTGATCTTCCCTCTCCTCTTCTTTATGTTTAACACGTTTCTACTTTCTAGGTTAGATATACTTGATTTCATGCATATAAAAATTTTTTAAAAACGTTCTTCCATTGCGCTCGTGATCCAACATTTTTTTTCAATCCATTTTACTCATTCAAGGATCTTCAACGATCTTTAGCTCTACCGGTTCTACCTCTAAAATCTGTGCCTTAACAATGTCATAAATGCCTCATCAATTTTTCAGTCCCAATTTGCAAGTTGATCATCCTCATGCAACATCACATCTACTATTGCAACCTCTGGCCCTCCAACAGCCTCTCTGCCATTCTTAAATCCATCTCCACTGAATCTTGATATTCTCCTTACTCTTAAAAAATTACATGTACTTGCACCTTCCATCCATTGTTGAATTGTGTTTTCCACAGCTTTTCTATTTCTTGCAAATTCTTCTATTTATACTCAAACTCTCTGTTTGAAACTTTATCCCATCCTGGATGGCCACTACCGCGGAAGAAGAGATATTTGCTCTTCATGCAAATGTTACTTGGGATATTATGCCCACTCCTTTAGTCAAATTTTTATTGATTTTCGTTGGGTTTTCACCGTCAAAGCTCATTTTGATGGCAATATTGACCGTTTTAAAGCTTGTCTTATGGCAAAAAGATACACACAAGTGTATGACTTGGATTATTGTATCTCATGTCGCCAAGATTGCTTCAAATCACCTTATCAAGAGGTGGAGGTTAAAATGCCTATTCAAGAGGTGGCGGCCCAAAAAGGTACTTTAGATATTCCTTCTTCATCCAATATTTTCAATGTTCTTGACTCTTATATTGAATAAGGAATTAACCTAGAGAAGTAAGGCAAACACATTTATGACATCCTTTCAGGAATTCCACACTCTTATGATCTTGAGGAAAACGTTTTGAATCAATCCCGTATAAATGACAATAAGAGGAAGCTTCAAGAAAAAAACAACAAATTGAAGACAACTAGAGAAAGAGATTTCTTGAATCTCTTCATATTGAAGAAGACCGGTTCTAGTTCCGAAAAGAAAAAAAGGAAAAATTTTACTGCTTATTTGGAAGTAGATCCTTTGATATTGGAAATATTTTGTTTTTAGAGTATTATATTTTGATTGTGTAGGAGTGTTTGTTTAGTCCTTTGCAGACAGAGTTGTTGGTCTTATTGTAAGGTCTTTACTTCTTTTGAAAGAAATAAACGTGTTCTTATCTTTAAAAAAAAAAAAATCGCCTTATGATTTCTCTTACGACTATCTTATTTGGTCTTTCCATCGGCTTAATGTCAAAAATGCATTCCTTCATCATAATCTTGAGGAGGGGATTTATATAGAAAAACCCTTTAGATATATTGCTTAGGGGGGGGGGGGGGGGGGTCGAGATTGGTAAGCCAATTAAATAAGTCCCCATATGGTCTCAAATGGTCACCTCAAGTATGGTTTGGCATATTCAGTGGGTTGATATGAAATTTAAATTGAACGTTGTAGTGAAGACATTCCATATTCTAGCATCATGCATCTACTCGAAAAAGGTGGTTACTGGTCTATGTAGATAAAATTGAAATTTTTGGGGATGACATGACCATTGTCAAGCAAATACAAGAGTTGAAACAACTCCACCGAAGCAATTTCTATTTTAGGCCCCACCGAATTACTTCTTAGGAATTGAAATTGCTATATCTTGTGTTGGTATTATATTACATTGACTCAATGGAAATATGCCCTTGATTTATCTATAGAAACATATTGATAGCCCAATCGATCCTAAACTTGTACCGAATGAAGGATAGTTGCTAGATGGTCCAAGCAGATGTAGAAAATTAGATGGCAAGTTAAATTATTTGATTGGCACTCTCCTAAACATCTCTTTTACCACCAGTGTTGTGAGCCAGTTCTTAGATTTCCAACAGGCAAGTCGATGGGATGTTGTTATCTACATTCTGGGGTATCTCAAAGTTCCTAATCATGGTGCTCTACGTACGTATCATGGTTATACCTTGATTCAAGGATACATTAATGAAGATTGGGCTACATTTTCCCATGATAGAAGGCTTATTGCTAGAAGTAGATATAAGTAGATTGTTACAAAAAATATATAGAGATAGATTGGGCTAAATATCTAGAAGTATATAGCTACAAAAAACTCCTCTATAATGTGATAAATACAGCTCGTCTGAAATTTAAAGATCAAATCAAGGATTTATTTACTAAAGCTTTCAAGGGTACACAAGTCTAATGCATATCTAGGAAGCACAAACTCATCATCAAGCATGTCATTTGTGAGTTAGACTCTTGAGGGGCACCAACACACAGTTGACACCTTAGATACGTTTCAAATTCACTTTTAACCGAGTTAGTTTTTTTTTTAACATTTTTTTGCAAACACACCTTTGACACATCTGGACTCATTTTGGAATTTTTTTTTTTGTGAATTTTTTATTTGGATAATTTGATGGAATGTAATAACATTTAGCTTATTGACTCATATAACAATATTTTATTAAAACGATGCATTAGTTATTGTTTTTGATGAAATCTAATTGTTATGTGACTTCTCCATTGACTTTTAAGCTATGAAATATATGATTTCTAATTTTAGTTAGTGTTATATTGTATTATTCATTTGGGAGTAAGGTTGGGTTGAGTTGTTATATAGCATTATTTTTGTTATATTTGAATAAATAATTAATATCTTAGACATATAAAAATGGATATTTTTGTGGAGTCCTTCCCTGCCATGTCTTATAATTTTTAAAAATTGTTGAGTTGGTGCATTCATGTTGTACTGTGTCATTTTGGTGGCCATGCTTGTTAGATGAATGTAAAACAATGTCTTGACCCATTATATCAAAAAGAAATTTAAGAAGTGTGAAAAGTTGAATTATGAAAATCGACCACTAGCTCATGTGAAGATGAAATTCAAGAGACAAAAACTGAATGCGCATACATGGATGGAAATTAACAAGAAGATTGTGCATTTAAAAATATCACAAAGGATTTGGAGTGAAGGAGTAACCAATCAACACCATCAACAAGTTCAACGCATATGAAAATTACAAATTTGGAAGTGGGTGAGATGTTAAATATAAATTGAAAACAAAAATAAAAAACTAGACCCTAGAAAAGTCTAAGAACATGTAGAAATTATAAATTACATATTTATACAAATAATATGATTTTGGATAATATAATTATAAAAATTCAAATTTTGATATTTATATATATATAAAGAATTTAAGTTAATTCGATTTTTACCAGAACTAAATTTACTAGTTAATTCCATTCAGTTATTCTCTTAGAGAGCCAAAACAATTTGGGCAATTCAGTTTTTAGTTCCAATTCTACCCGAATAAACACCCCTAGTTCAACGTACTAGGGTTGAGTTAGGTGAAATGACTCAAGAACAATTTATATACCGTCATTACGCCCTAAACAAAAGGGTTTGTGGTGTTTTTTCCACAATATTGGATTTTACCTAGACTTGCATGATCATAGAGTACTTTGCCGACAAAGTTATCCAATATGATGCCATTTATATTAATGAATTATTTTTTGCCATTTAGAAGATGAAAAAGTACCCATAAGAGAATTAACTAGTAAAGCAATACGTTAGAATTTAGAATATAGAAAATATAGAGAGATAAAAAAAAAAAGAATTATATTGCTAAAGATTGATGATTACAAGAGGTAAAGAGTGCCTTTATATAGGCAAAGAAATCACCCAAAAAAAAAAAAAAAGGAAAAAGCCTAGGGACATAAATACATAAATTAGAGCACAAATCAAGGAACAACCCGTGAAGGATATTATTAAATGATTTTATTCTATAGCGTATCTTGTCCTATAACCTCCCATAAGATGAGCTTAGATGGAAAAGAAAGGCCCATCTTGAACAACAAGAATCTTTAACTAGCAATTGTGCTTCAAAACCAAACTTTAAATACTACAAACAATCCCAAATAAAATCTCTTGAAGAATAAAATAAGTAGTGCATGCATTGGTTCACAAACAAAGCTTCTACAAACTAGTGTGAAACATACTAGGAATGCAAATCACTTGATTTGCCAACAAAGGATAGGCCACAATGACTTATCATGATAGCCTAACAAGGGTCTATCCAATATGGAACAAATATTTGTTTGACTGAGAACAAACACAAAGATTAGTCAAATACCAAGTCTCCCTCAACAATGAAGAGGATTCGATGCAACAAATGGGATTCGATATCAAAGCACCAAAGGAATGATGAGAACTATAAGGCAGCAACATCTCCTTAGTAGGATGGTTTAGGGAGAGAACCATCCACAAACCCAAGTTTAATCTTTGCATTCAACACTATTTTAACTACACGTTGCCAAGATGAATAATGTTGCCCATAAGTAAAGGGTCAAGAAGGGGTGAACAGGGATGATTCGCCAAATGAAGAAACTATGGAGAGTATACATCAGATATCAATTTGTGAACATTATTGACAAGTGCAGTGGTAGTAGCTTCCGCCATGAGTATTAGAAGATATTTGATAAGGAAAAATAATGAAAAAGTTAGAAGAAAGATTTGTTTCTTTAGACTGGAAAAGGTTTTTTGTTGGACTAGCATCTAGGAGTGGAAAAATGGTGGAAAGCAAAAGAATTGGGTTAAAAAAAAAAAAAAGAAGGAAGACCGAGAAGGGTGCTCTGATACCATGATAAAGTTAGAACCAAAGGAAAAATATAAATCTCCAGCATATGTATTTGGTACAAAGTACAATATTTATATCGATCCAAGGCGCCACCGAGATCAGTTAGAATCAAGCAAGTAAAATGGAAACAACCTAATCTGATTCTAGAAACAAGGAATCAGAATTATGAGAGTATCTTTGACTTATTCATACCAGTTTATACATGGTAATGCTAAGGTGTACGTGAGTCATGGTGGCTCGTGGTAATCACATAATGCATAACAAAAGGGGCATGAGATCGCAAGGCCGCAATTTAAATTTGCAATTTGCTAGACTTCTAGATAGATACGACAAATACGAGGAGGGTTCTAAATAATTCGCAAGAGGTCAAAGAGATCCAGCAAAAAGATGAGACACCTTGGTTGTCTATAGTGGTTCAAAAACCATAGGCTTTGATACCATGTTAGAATTCAAAATATAGAAAATATTGATAGAAAAAAAAGAATAGTATTGCTAAAGATTGATGATTACAAGAGGTAAAGAGTGCCTTTATATAAGCAAAAAAAATCATCAAAATTAAGGAAAAAGCTAAGGGACATAAGTCCCTAAATTAGAGCACAAAGTAAGGAACAAACCATGAAGGATATTATTGAATGATTTTATTCTCTAATTTTATTCTCTAACATATTGTGTCCTCTAATACAATACTATTAACCAAAGACCATTACGGGCCAGAGAAATATTTGATGAATATGACAAGGGCCTAAGAACCAAAATCGATCAATTTACCAAGTTATTATAATACTATCCTGGGACCATTTTTTGGCCTTATGAGTTGATATGACGCTCAGATCAAAAGCTTTTTGAAATTTGCAAACAGCAACAAAATCAAGGACGATGGAGAACCCATTTGGGTTTGACATTTCAGTTGTTCTACGGATCAAAATTTCATTTCGGTAGGTTGTTTCAGTTTGTACAGAAATGGAAATATTTGGAAATGTATCTGAAATATTTTTCAAGATCTAGCAAAACAAAAGTGTACAAATATCTGTTTCAAAGTATAAATTGAAATTTATGAAGATTTAATAACAAATTAATTAAACGACTTATTATTTTGGTATATTACGCTATATTTTTTTATGATTTGCTGTGTTTAGATGGAAGCCTTAGAATTAATATTCCATCAAATTTCATTTCGGCCCATGCAGTTAAGGATTCTCAGCCACTTCTCCTACATTATATGGGCAATTTAAATTTGATTAACAAAAACCAATGGAATTAAACATCAGGAGCAGTTCATGGGTTTATCCCCTTTCAGAAAGGGGGATTGATTTAACATACAGATAAGTCATCCATTCTAGAGAATTTGACTACCAACTTCTCTCATCAACAATTTAGTAATCTTCCTCCAAATAGAAGTTAGAAGTACAAAGCCCACTGCTTTTTGGTCCATTGTGATAGTTCCACTTGGATTATACTCAATTATGGTTAAATAAATCACATCTCACATTAAAAAAAATAGTAAACAATCTGTATGAATCACACCAATCAGATAATAGTAACCAAACAGTTGGCAGACTGAAAGTAAAGAGAAGCAATACGTAACTGAAGAACTAAGATATCGAACTGAAAAATACAGAACTTGAAACATGTAGTCAGTAAAATAACAGCAATAATAAAGTGCATGCACCTTTGAATCTCAGTGAATAAACTGGAATCTCAGTGAATTGAATCTGCTCAGTTCAGCTGCTTCTGGTAGACAAATAATGAGAAAGAGAGAGAGATGCTGGGGATTATGGGGGTCTCGCTTACAATATGACCCCGGGTCAACCATAAATTACGTTTTTGCCAGAGGCCACTTGTGATAAAACAATACTACTCAGCATTATTTTCATTTTTTATTTGATAAAAGGAAGAGACATGAGGCGCCACTTGGAGGATGTCTGGTGTTCTATATTTCATTATTTTTTTATAAATTCCTTTAAAATTTAAATTTTTTACATACAATCCGAATGAGTTAGGAAATTATAAAATTTATAAATTTATATTAATTTATATAATTTTTATAAACCTTTATAAAATTTAAATTTTTTACTTCTAGTATGAATGAATTAGGAGATTATAACTTTTTACAAATTTATACTAATTTATACAACTCTAAACATATCTTGAAAGTATTTAAAAAAATAATTAATATCTTAATTCAAATATATAATGATTTTTTTAACATAAATATAAAAGAAAATGTTTTTCCCTTCAAAATGACAATGTAACTAATTTAAAAAAAAAAAAATATCCTCAAATAGAATTTGAGAAAATGACCACATTCAATAAAAACAAATTAAAAATAGATATTTTATTACTGTAATTGGCGTTCTATTTTGTTTTGATGTAAAATATTTTTAAAAAATAATTTTAACCTTAAAAATATATAATCATATTTAACATAAAGTGTAATTTTGTATTAAGGTTGCTTTTTTTTTTTTTTTTTTGCTAAGTAAGAGTAATTTGGATTAAAGGGAGTAACACTGCATTTGATTTGTTAAAGAATGTTTAAATTTTTAAAAATTTTTAAAAGTTATTCATTTTTTATTTTATTGCACGAATTATAAATCCACAATTTATCTCATCTTGTCGCATTTCATTTCACTTGTTATTACTCTAAACACGCCACAAAGAAACATATTTATAATTAAAGAACAAGGGACTTTCGATATAATTTTGTACTAAAGAAGCCATTTACAATTAAATAACCTTTCAATGAATATCTGATGGCAATTGCAAAAACCATAAAAAAAAAAAAATGTTTCAATTTTGATGACAATTGCAAGATCGCAAAAAAAAAAAAAAAAAAAAATTTTATAATGAATATTTTGATGGCAATACCTAAATGACATTTTATATTTATATTTACTAACCTAAATAAAATATGATATTTTATATTTATGTTTGGCAAAACCAATCCACAGTATCAAATTTTTAAAAAAGCAAAATAAATTCGCAGTTTCTGATAGGGCTCTAGAAAACGCAAAATCAATCTATGATTTTAAATAAAATTCGGCTATAAATAACCCAAAATTAATTCGCCGTTACAGGGTTAAGATACTGGAAAAACACGATTCCATTTCACTGGATCAAAACACAACCGCAACATAAAATTATAGGCATAAAATTAAGAAAGAATTAAATTAATAATAAGAAATAAAACAAAAGCTGCTAGGCATACCCTGATATTATTAGAAGCTTAATTCACCTAACTTAAAATAAAAACTCATAAGCTAACTAAATTCATATCAATGTTGCAAAAACATCAAATGAATTACATATGATGTTAAAAACAAAACCAAAGCATAGATGATGGTGGAGGAAGACTCGCTTGCACGTCTCTCCTCCACAAGCAGAGACTAATACCATCACAAAAACTTTTATTTGGATTTACAAGTTAAACCAACATGAGCAAACAAAATTACAATCTATTAAATGCATGTCAATCTGAGCATTAGTTTGTTTGGATCAAAATCTCACAATATAACAAATACAATGTGAGAATTCTCACATTTAGTTTGTATGCCATCGAATTCTCACAATATAACAAATACAAAGAATGGTATAAACTATTGAATCCTGACAAAAAACTAATTGGATCCACAAAGGGACAATACCCCACATGATTCCAGCCATAGCAACAAGAAGGCATCTTTATAACCCCACCAAACCAATCCATGTAAATTCAGCAAATGACATTTAAACCAGCAAATGACATTTAATTCATCTCAGCAACCCTTCCCTTTAACTTCTCCACGTCTTCTGCTTGCTTCTTGAAATAAGAATTTAATTCCGAGAAGTGGGCCCGGACAAAGTGTACTCTGTCATTTGTAACCTTGTTCACCATAAAAAAAAAAAAAAAAAAAAAAAAAAAAAAAAAAATTAATAATACTAATGTATAAGAGAATTATGAGCACAAATGCTGTTCCCAGACCACCCCCTTTCTCCTCCCTGTTCAAACTTATCCACAATCATATTTTAAAAAAGTAAATAAACCAAAACCACAGAATCTGGAAACTACCTCTTTTCTGGCCTTCAAAAGAGCCTCGTCATGGACTTGTGGAATATGTGTTGCGACTTTCCCGCACTTACTCAAGACTATAAGGAGCTTATCCGCATGAATGATGGAAGGGAACCGAAATCAAGTCCTAAGGAAAAAGAATGAGTCAAACTCCCCATGTTTAGCTGGAAGTGTTAAACAAGGACAAAATACTACTGGCCTTCCCCCATGATGAAATCATGTGTGGAAGGAAATTGTGTTACATGGACTCGTACGGATGTTGACAACAGGCATGTGTCTTAACATGGGATACATTCAATTTTCATGTCCACGTATAAAAAGCACAGCAAATATTAATATGTTTAATACCTTTCGCTTATTTTCTAGGATAAAATGGTGTTTAAATGGTGCCACAGCATTTCATACATAACATGGGATTTTTACGTATTGCTGTCTACTCAATTCCAATTGTTAAACATGCTTGTTGGGTCAATGTCCAAACACATATTCCACAAGTGTCTGATGCATGTATTTCAGTATATTTAGAAAAGACTTATGTAACATAGGAAGGAAACGTTTATGACACCCGTACTTGGATAACAACACTTCAAGAATTCAACACACACCCACACACACACTTACACAAAAAAAATCCACCTCAATGTTTAATGCAAACACAAATAAAAACTGTAAGTGCAAAACCAAGACAGATCACTTGCCATGTCTAATCTTCAACAGTGCCAGTTCCATGGCAGCCCTTGCATCTTCAATACTATCATGGAAATAGGAAGCGATTATAAATAACTTAACTAGCAGCACTTAACAAAGGAATTAATCACCAGAACAACAGTAGGCATTTGAAGCAGATGATGTAAAAAAGCAGCACCCATATTCAATACAGATGCTTGGATACCTGTGGATTTGTGGATATGTGTCTAAGACTTCATAAAAGTATCCATAACTTCCAAATTTTCTCTAATTTTTAAGATGCAATCATCAATCTCCTTAAATACACTTGGCACACACCCAACAAACCTCAGATATTGAGACAGGGCTTTTTACTTTAGAAATCAAGCATACTAGCAAGTTGAAACAGAACAAGGCATCCATATACCTACACATATCAGACATTCTTCTAGGTGTGTCCTATTATAAGCCCCTTATTTTTTTTCAAACTAGACATGCTTCAAACACGTTGCCGACATTCATGACCATTTCGTATATGCACATGAAACACAGTAAATTTGAAGTAAAAATTTACAACCAAATAGCAAAATCGGTATCACTCCACCACCTTTTCCTGCAAAAGGGTTTCAAGGAGACGGATAGTTGAACTAATAAAGAAAAATGTAATATGCATAGTTAGATTGTCAGCCACCATCTCAACTTAAGCAAATCCCTGCTGCAAAACAATTCAATAAATGGTTCTAATTTTCATCATCTACAAACTTCTATGAGCTAGTTTAATCTCTCATCCCAAACTGCCGTTCACTCGGACTTGAATGAATACCGACACTTGTTTTATTTGCCAAGTACTGAAATAGTCCATGATGTTATATTATGTTAGCAATCTTCTCCCTTAGCTCATGAATTTCAAGAACTGGCGAGTTCACAAAGTTCTAAATTCCATATAAGGGTAAACAAAATCCAGCAATACTGCTATTAGAAGGAAAATATGCAAAATAATGCGGGCTTTGCCAATGGGTCACTCTTGGGAAGATCCATTTCTGTACATCTGCATCCAATAAAAATGGATATAAACATTTATATGGTATCTTAATTAACAAAATTATCTGATTTTGTTGTTTATTTTTTGATGCCTTAATTAACAAATTTGAAAGAGTGATTAAGAAACAATTAAATGAAGCATACAGTATAAATTCTCAATATTCTTGTAGTAATCAGCAATGAAATCCACCATCTTGTGAACATTCTCTCTGAGTTGTTCTGCGTCCACTGGCATCAAATTAAAATGTGGAAACATGAAAGGTTGAACTCACCAAACCAAAAAACCAAACCAAACCAAACCAAATCTCTTCCCACTAGGTGGGGTCGGCTATATGGATTTGACGACGCCAAGAAAATCTATCTAGAGCTATGTCCTCTATTAACTCCATGTAGGTAAGGTCATGTTTAATACACATGATCTCAAAAAAAAATCATGATGTAATAGAATGGGCAGATCTAAAAGAATAAATATATTTTTACAGATACATTAAAAAGTTTTATCTTTTTTATTTATAGATATGTATCTTTTATATTTTACTTTATGAAGCGTGGTCACTTCAAAATGGGTCTTGTATTCGTATTTCATACCTATCAAACACACATACTCCTCAGACATTTCAAGATATATGCCGGACAAGTCATGTTTATTTTATTTTATTTTATTTTTTTTTTCAAATATATGATGAAGACAAACCTATATATGAGTAATCAAAACCCCTAAAATTACAAAATGTTATATTTTGTTATGTATTTTTATATGGAATTATTGAATTAGCTTTGTTGTAAATATTATATTCATATATATAGCTAATTAAAATATGCAAGATTTATTTCTTTGGATGTATTTCTGCTCATTTATTCATTTTTTAAAGTTGTCATATTCATATTCGTATCCATATCATATCTGATCTCATATTCGTATCTATGCTTTGTTTTTATCTATGTTAGAAAATTTTATTCATAACTTAGAAGTTATGGTTTTGAAATACTTAAAAAAATATATATATATATAAATTCTTATTTCATAATGTTTACATCTTGTTATAACTTCTTTCTCAAAATTATAATGTGTTCAGTGTGTTTTTAACTGTTGGAAGAGTGCACTGTCTGGTATTAAAAATTTAAAACATAATGTTATATGTTTGGACGAGCATTGAATGCATGTTGCATGAACATTCAATGTGACAGAACACATGTATAACACTTGAATTGTCTCTATCAGTTCAAGAGCAACTGAGTGGCATCCATGTCAGCACATTGCTTCAAATTTAGTCTTTTCTGTTATTTTATTATCTTACAGTTCATCAAAGAAATCAGTTTATCACCAAGTTTGCTTTGCATGTTCATGGGGGTAGGGAGAGAGAAAGAGAGAGATCTTCCAATCTTTTACACTTGGCAAACCACTAGACATTGGTTCATTAAGAGGGTGTACCCCTACATACTCATTGAGAACGCATAATGCCTTTGAGTATTAAAAGTAGCTGAAATTGATATTGGTAGTTCAATTTCTCTCCCTCTGCTACATTGGTACTTCCTATGTTCTATTGTTAAATGGTGTTCAGCAAGGTTTTAGTCTATTTTATTTTTTGTATAATTCTAATTGCATATTGTTATTGATATTTGGTGTGCGTGTGTGTTGTTTTTTTTTTTTTTTTTTTTTTAATTGTAGTGGCGAATAGGATAGTAGCCCTCCCATTTCCATTACAACAGTGCCTTGTTTTTTGTTCTGCAAAAACCAATTTTTTGGTTAATATTTCAGGTATGGAAGCTAGACATAAGTGTTGCCAGGCAATCCACAAAGCGCTAATGTCTTCACCTCGACTAACTGGTGACCCTGCCTTCGCTGGAATTGTTGCCAAGGTGCAATTCTCATAAGAGATTATTAAAGCACATAAATTAATGGGGCTTACAACACGCCCACCCTCCCCGCGGCTCTTCTTTTTCATTTTCTTGTTGGTTCTGTTTTTTGGAGTTGGTTGGTGGGCATTGCCAGTCTTATCCTTCAGCTGAAGTATCTCTAAATTATTTGATTCATGAAATTTGAATTGTGCTTCGATGCTTGACGTATATCCATGCAATTTTGCTTGCAACCATCACAGATTGGCATGGTTTTTAAGTTCTGTAATGCATGGTGCTTTATATATATATATATATATTAATTGAGATGCAAATCTGCTGTTACTCAATCAACTGTTTTTATTTGTTGTCAATGACTTGAGAGGCACCTAGATTTGGTTCAAATGACCTTGGATTTCCTTCCTTTTTCTTCTGTCTGCAGTTGGATGAAGCTGTTGCTAGGGGTCCTTTCCTTGCAAGAAATCGTTCCGAAGCTCAACCTGCAGTAATGACAGCTGAGAGATTTTGATTTCCCAGTTGGATTCTTAGCTGATCAAATATTATGTTATAGGGCTTTCTTTTCTTTTGAGCTTTTGGTGCTATGTAGAAGTTTCTTCTCTGTTACAAATTTGTGAATGCTTGCTTGATGCTTTATGTTTGTCTTCTCAAAATCTACAAAGAACTTTTATGAAACAATTTTCGGTTACCCTTTTTAATCCTAACCAAATACATGATGTTAACCTTGGAGCGCCTTGTAAATTTAGTTATTGATTTTAACTTGAATGAATTTCTATATTTAACCAATGTTCCGAACTCTCAAAACAAACTTTTCTTGAATTTTGCAATTTGGAATAGTTAGAAGGAGACAATCGGTTTTGAGAGAAATCTCTTCTTTTTCATGTTGTATTTATACTTACAGATTACATTAAATTGGAAAACACAATCAATCAAATTCTAAATCAGATTAAATCAAATCTCTCGAAACTTCACAACTCATAGCCATTTTAATAATTTTAACAATCCCTCTTGAATTGGAACATAAAAGGTTGAACATATCTAGTCTGTTAGATAACTTTTTAAATGAAGGCCAAGTTAAGAGCTTTGAGAATATTTTCAAATTAAGCATCAGAGCATACAAACGAAATGGTTATATAACGCTTAAGGGAAATCGGATAAGTTGACAATTAATTTCAATGTGATTGGTTAATCCATAAAAACAAGATTATTAGCAATGAATATCACGGTTAGATTATACCCAAAGTCGGGTACTTCAGACGCAATATGAGCCATGATATAGTATCAAGCCTTTCCACTAGATTGAGTAACAGGAGCTTGTTTCTTACTACGCTAAATATGAGATTATTGCCAACAAAGGTATAACATCTTGGGGCAAACTTTTGATCTAAATAACCACTAATTCAATTTGCATCACTATATTTAATCGTATCTATGTTTGTGGACGGTCGATAGAGTAAGCCTTGAAAACTTTTAATCCAAATTTATCAAAACCTAGTGGTGGTTACATGTAAACTTCTTCAAAATAGGGAAATTTCATCTATAAACAAACAATATCTAGTGGACGACCTTTTGTGATGTGGAGATCAATTGTATGAGCATCAATGTATCCTTGAATTGTGGTCATATTATCCTTGTATCATAAGCCACGACTTAGAGTACTTTCGAGATATTGCAAAATGTAGATAATAACATTCTAATGACTTATTCCCAGAATGATCAAGAATTGGCTCACAACATGTAGCAAAATAAATGTTTGCATGAGTAACTATCAAATAGTTCAACTTCCCCACCAACCTGTTATATTGACTAAGAGTATCTAGCAATTCTCTTTTGTCATATAGAAACTTAGTACTAGGATCAATTGGGGAATTAATAGGATTTGCTCTCAACAATCATATTCTTGTAAGAAATTCTTGAACAAATTTATGTTAGCTTAATATAACACCAAGGTGAGAACTCGTAACTTTAATACCCAAGAAATATCTCAACAAACTCTATAGTTTGACATTTGCTTTGAAGAAAATGTTTAAACTTTTGTATCTCTATTATCGTCATTACCAATAATCATAATACCATTAATATAGACTAGTAACCAAGTTTTGCTACGAGATAGTTGATAATAAAATGCTAAATGATCAACACCATCACGTCACAATCCAAAACGAAGCTACCAAAACATGCCTGGTAGTAGTAGGAAATTCTTTAGCGTTAAATTCAGGTATTCAAGAGGACTAAGTTGTTAAACGAATACCATCTACTATTGTTACTTGTTACTGATCTTACTTGTTACTGGACAACTAATCAATTCTTCAAAATGGAAAAAGATTTTCAATAAGAAGTACTAAGGCTTGAGATGGTCAATAATAACATCTGGATGAGACTTAACAGTGAAAGGCTTAAAGGCAAGCAACAACTTATTTCCTCTAAAAAATTCACACCAAATCCCAAGAATCATTCTCATAAAGAGAAAACATCTTTTCTTCCATTGCTACTCACTAGCTGAAATGAGAGAAAACCTATGTCACATAGTTAGGTATAGAAATAGCGGACAAGGGGCTAACAAAAGAATAACAAGAAGGAAAAGATAATGCATAAAGTAGTATTCGGTGGAGCTGTTGTGACAATGAGAAGATCAAAATTAATAATGGATGAATCTAGGAGCTATTTGTGAAGGACCTAAGAATGTCAGAGATGGTGGAGAACTAGAAATAAAAGGGATTGGCAGTGCAGTAACAATAAGTAGAGTTGAAGGGTGATTTGTGAATGAGGAATTTCATAGAAGAAGATAAAAATATTTTTCTGTGAATTACGATCAAAACAATAAAAGTATATATAGGAAAGGATGCTTCAAATTCGTGAGCCAATCTCTCACAAAAAACTAGGAATCCTAATAAGCTAGGAAACAAATTAGCTAAAATCATGGAGATATGATAACATATCAATCTTAGTCATGAATGCTGATACATAAATCAAGGAAACATCTATAGGAGTCACAAAATCCAACACTCTTCCTTAAGCTGGACAATATATGCTTATCATTCCTAGCTTCGAAAGGAGAAAACTGAATTCACCATGGATGCGAGCTCTAGTGAAGATGTTTGCAATATGTTGAGTTGAAGGAGTATATTTTAATTGGATAACTTCCTAGTCAATCATTCCTTTAATGAAGTGTCGGTTAATTTCTATATAAACGAATCTATCATGGTGAACCAGGTCCTTTGCAATTCTAATTGCTACTTGATTGTCACGCTTCATTTTTATAGGGCCATTAAAGGAAATCCTTAATTCTTCAAGGAGCCTTTTTAAACATATTCCCTCACGTATTCCATGCGCCATAGTTCTAAACTTTGCTTCAACATTGCTTCTAACCACAATAGTTTTTTTCTCTACTTCTCAATTTCACATTATTTCCCCATATGTAATTACAATAGCCTAAAGTAAATCTTCTGTTAGTCAAAGATCCTACTCAATCATCATCCGAATGGACTTCTATACCTCAGTTATCTCATTTTTTGAAAAATATTTCTTTCCTAGGATCATTTTTTTAGGTATCTTAGTATTATGTAAATAGCTTCGAGATGCTTAATAGTTGGATCATTCATAAATCGACTTATAGCACGTCTAGTGAAAGTTTCATGTGTGATAAATAAATTAATTTTTCCACCAGTCATTGATATTTTCCCTTATTAGTAGGTGTGGCTTCTTTCATTATATTGAGTTTATTAGAAGAGTCCATAAGAGTGTCAACAGGCTTGCTACCAAGCATGTTTATTTTTTTGATGAGATAAGTATGTATTTCCTTTGGAATCTAGTGATGCCAGTTTTGGATCTAGCTATTTCCATTCCAAGGAAGTACTTTAGAGGACCTAAGTCCTTGGTCTCAAATTCTCTTGCTAAAATAGTCTTTAAATAATATATCTCTTCCTCATGATCACTAGTTAATATAATATCATCCACATAGATAATAAGCATAACAATTTTACCTTCAACAAACTTCTTTATGAACAAGGTTTGATTTGATTGCCTTGAGTGTACCCATAGTTCTTGACTGCTATGGTGAACCTTTCAAACTAGGCGCTAGGATATTGTTTAAGGCCATACAAATATTTCTTTAATTACACACATAATTATTGTTGCTAGATTTTTCAAGGCTAGGAGTAATTTCATGTATACCTCATTTTCTAAGTCATCATTGAATAAGGGATTCTTGATGTCAAGTTGGTGAATGGGCCAACCTACGTTAGCAGGATAGTGTTTAGCTTTGCAACTGGGGCAAAGGTTTCTTGGTAATCAATTTCATAAGTCTGAGTGAACCCCTTTGCCATAAGTCTAGCCTTCTATCTATCAATGTTCTTATCTAAACAAACACTAGCCCTATTTACATCACTATATCCAATCACATCTATTATCGTAGAAGTTCAATAGAGTAAGCCTTGACCAAGAGAATACTTCGAATACCTTAAAATTAGACATAAGATGCCTGAATTGAATGACTACATAATCGCATATGCAATATCAGGTCGAGTCACAATAAGGTAAATCACCTTATCCACAAGTTGATTATATTTCTAGCATTAGAAAAGGGGTCACCACTCTCAAAGTCTAAATAAACAGAAAGATCCATAAGAATATAAGCAATATAAGATCCCAAAAATTAAGCCTTAGAGAGCAAATTCAATGCATATTTCTTTTGGGATAAAGAAACGCCCTCCCTGAAAATAGTATAATGCCCCAAGATCCTTTGTATGGAACTGCTTTTCCAATAACTTTTCAATGTAGAAAGTGTCATTACCTAAGATAATGATATCATCTATATAAATAACCAAACACAAAAATACCATAAGATAATTGACACAAAAATACTAAGTGATCAGATGTGAACTATGTAAAATTGTAGTTAAGAAGTGTAGAACTAAAAAGATTGAACCATACCCATAGAGATTAATTAAGCCCATAAAAAGCCTTGTGCAAGTGACAAACCAAATATTCGCTACTTGTAGTAACACAGCCAGGGGGCTAATTCATATGTACTTCCTCGTAAACTTTACCATGCAAGAAGGCATTTTTAACATCTAATTGGAATAAGGGTTATGACTTACTTGCTACAATAGCTAGTAGAACACGAACTAAGTTGTAAGAGTCATTGGTGAGAAGGTCTCTGTGATATAATCATAGGTCTACTTGTATCTTTTAGCTTCCAACTGAGCCTTAGGACTTTTCATAGATCCATGTGGTAGATATTTCACTATGTACACCCAAAGACACCTTACTGTCTTCATTCCATGTAGAATAGGAGTAGGCTCACATGTACAATTGTGATGTAATACCTACATGAGGCTCACATGTACAATTGTGATGTAATACCTACATGAGGCTCATATGTACAATTGTGATGTAATACCTACATGTCCCAATCCATTGGTTTCTTCCAATCAGAAGATAATAATATCTGGTTAAAAGAGGTAGTAGAAGAAACAAAAGATAAAGTACAAATAAAAGACCAGAGACAAGATAATAAACAATAATATGAAACCAACTTAGCTAAAGGAAGTTAGGTACACACACATTTACCTTTCTTAAGAGTAATAGGGAAATCATCAATTTCAAGGTGCTCATCTTAATAGAACTTCAAGCGTGGTTCTCAGATGTAGTTGTAATAGGTGTCTCAATAGGCTCAAGATTCACAGGGACAGAAGTAACCATTACAGGGCGAGTACGATGCTGATATACCGTTAAATGTGGCATACTAGGAATCAACGTACTCTAACCAGGAAGTGTAGGATAGTTGGCAAATGGTATATATTTAGTGTGAGATAACTTTCTTTCATGAGAAGACAACTCCCCTCAAAGTGAAAAATAGGAGGTGGACCTAAAGAAAGTAATATTAGCACAAATAAAGTACTTACAAGAAGAGGGATGATAATAACGATAACTCTTCTGACTAGGAGAGAAGCCAAGAAAGATACAATGATGAGCACGAAGGTAAAGTTTGTCTATATTTGGATCCAAATTATAAACAAAAGCAATGCAATCAAAGGTACAAGATAAGAGAGAAAAGGGAGCTATAGATAGGGACAGTGGGGATCAATTGCTAAGAAGATGTGAAAGAACACTACTAATAAGATAGTAAACAGTCAAGACATCATCCCCCAGTATTGCAAGTAACAAACTAGATGTTCACTATTTGTAGCAACAGACTCAAGAAGCTGATCCATATATGCCTCCTCTTAAAGTTCACCATGCAAGAAGACATTTTTCACATATAATTGAAATAAGAGTCATGACTTATTGTAACAGGCAGTAGAATATGAATTGAATTAAGATGAGCCATTGGTGAGAAAGTACCTAAATAATTAATATCATAAGTCTTGGTGTCTCCTTTAGTTTCCAACCGAACCTATAGTATTTTGATAGATCTATTTGGTAGATATTTCATTGTTTACACCTAACAACACTATTCTATCTTTCTTCTTAGGTGGAAGATGAGTAAGCTTAATTGTGATGTAATTCTTGCATCTTTTAGTCTATCTGATGTTTTCTAGTTAGGAGATAATAATGCCTGCTTATAAGAGGTAAAAGAAGGAACAAACAAAAGATTAGAGATGATGTGATACATGATGATATGAAACAAACTTAGGCATAGGATGTTGAGTGCACACACATTTAACTTTTTTTAGAGTAATAACCAAATTGTCAATTTTAAATGGCTCGATCTTAATAGAACTGGAGGTATGGTTCTCAGATCTAGTTGTGGTAAGTGTCGCAATAAGCTCAGAATCTACAGAGATAGAGGTAGCTGATTGGACTTCAATTGTTGCACATTTATCTATTTAATTACACTTTTCTAAGGCACATTAACGATTAAAATCTTTGTTTTGTGGAAGTTTCACATTCTTTACACAAACACAAAGCATATGTTGATTTTTGATATAATATAAATTGATTTGAGCCACATTAAAGATATAATGGAAAGATACTTGAAGAATGAAACAAACATGGATATATCAGAATGTATTACATTATTTGGTTAAAACAATTCTTAAAAATGAATGACCCTCATTCAGATGTAATATAAGGATATTTAAAATCCATCTTGGAAGTCTTAAAATTAGGAATTCATATTTAGAGATGAAATATGCATACTCAAATACAACTCCACAATATTTGAATGATTGGTTATTTCTCAGCAATGTCTTTCATGTAACTTTAACTTCTCCATGTGATGAGGATACAGAAATCAAGGAGGGTAAAGTTATAATTAAATAGGCACTTGTTGAACAGAATAAGGAAGTCTTTGAAAGAGTTAAAGGATATATGAGGATATAGTTGACATCACACGATACATACCTTCTCATTAGTGAATTTTAAAATTAAAGTTTCTATTAATTTTGTAGAGAGAGAGATCTGTAGAGATAAAGAATTTTTAACTTTCAAATTCTATTTTTAATTCTGAACTTGAGTTTTCAATTTTAATTAGTGTAATATGAATTTAAAGGATGAATCAGAAAGAAAATAGAGGGGTATTTGGCCAAATGGAAGGAAATGGCACCAATTTTTGACTTTTTAGCTTAATTTTGACCTACGGACCTAAAGGGGATTAATTAAATTGTTAAAGGACAAAATGGTCATTTAGGAAGGAGTGTTGACAAGTCAAAGGAGGTGGAAAAGAGGATAAGTCGGTTGGGATACTCCATGGTGGCCGAATCCTCTAGAAGGACCTAGGATGGTCCAAAATGGTTTAATTAATTCCAATTGATCATATGTTGTAATTATTGGAAGCTTAGGTGTTAATTTCATTAATTAAGTGGGTCCCAAAGGTTTGAATTAAGGATAAAGTAAGCTTAAGACTTAATAATTAATTTAGACTAAAAGGAGAATGGTGATTGGCCAAGGAAAGTGAGTTGGAGG
>JAVXUM010184751.1:0-10990 GCA_035590655.1 Pouteria glomerata
TCATGTTATGAATGTTAAATTCTTGTTGGTGCATTGTATCGTGATTACTATATACATTCCTTTTTATATTATGGGGAGTATATCGTGGGCACACGCTGTCCGTGCTCACGTCCCTACAGATGTCCATGCAGGACCTACACAGGACGATTAGGAAGTGCTTAAAGGCAAGGGGAGGGGTGTCCACGCCATTACACATTGGAGGTATATTTTGCATATTGTATAGCTATTTTGAGGAGACATTGTAAAATGTCTATAATGTCCCTTTTACTTTTGGTTTGTAATGGCCATAAGGCTAAGATATGTACAAACTATGAAATTCTAATATAGTGGACTTATTATTCATTTATATTGGTCAATGTGGGTTGGATGTGTGATTTAGATGGGAATGTATGTTTAGTAATGAAACTGCTGCATAGTTGTATGGCAGCGAGTATATGTTGCACAGGTATTTCTATTAGATACCCATTTGAACATATTTAGGCCGTTATATAGTAGGGGAAGTTTTGTGAGTCCGTTGCGCGATAAATGTGCTTGCTCTGATATGGTGACCGTGTTTACATGTTATGTATAATTTACACTCACTCCCTAGGTCTCCGGACTTGGGGCGTGACAGGATAATATCAGAGCCTAGGTTAGACTACCTAGGGACATGGGACTATTTACATTTCATATTGCATGAATACGCGGCATTGACGTAATGTGTTTTCCTGCTTTTCATCTTTAGCAAAGCGTAATCAGATTATTGATCTATCATGTATTCTTTTATGTCTAATTAGAATTCCACCAAGACAAGATTAGAGAGGTAGAGGTCGGGGCCGAAGTCGAGGCTGGGGCCGAGGTCGAGGCTGGGGCCGAAGTCGAGGCTGAGGCCGAGGCTGTGGAAGAGGTAGGGGAGCCGTGGATGCCCCAGTGCAAAGTGCCTCCATTCCGCTAGAACAGGAGGCAGAGTATAGTGCGGTGGCTGAAATGCCACCAATGCCCCAAGACGGAGTGGCACCACCTGTAGCACCAGCAATTCCTCCACCTGCTGCAGCTGATGCCGGGGCTTTTTTGCAACAATTAGCCACTGCTATGGCCACAATGACGAGGGAAGTAGGGGTGGCACCCCAACCGCAAGTACAAGTGGGTGCTACCAAAAGTAATTTGGGACAATTCCGGAGAATGAAGCCTCTGAGCTATGACGGTGTGGCGTACACCGAGGTGCCGGAGCATTTTCATGATGAATGCGAGAAAATTTTGGAAGCTTTGGAGATCACGGAGTCGGCTACCTGCATCACCTTAACCGCCTTTCAATTGGTGGGACGGGCTTTTACCTGGTGGAAAAGCATTAAAGAGGCTCGGGGACACGTGGGGCTGTCATGGGAACAGTTCAAGGAAAAGTTCCGTGACAACTTCTTCCCCCAGTCATTGCGTGATGCCAAGTGGGAAGAATTTGCTAGCCTCATCCAAAGAAATATGACGGTGCTGGAATACAAACGGCAATTCACGAATCTATCCAAGTACGTACCGGAGCTTATTTCCACCAACCGGTTGAAATGCTGAAAATTTGAACGGGGCTTGAAGCCAACCTTCCGCAACAAGATGGTGATGCTCTGGATTAATGATTATGAGGAACTGGTGGACCGAGCCATGGCGGTAGAACGTGATTTACTGGAGACTAGAACAATGATGGAAGGCCGCCGTGGCAGGGTTAGAGGGGAGCAGCAGGAAGGGCTAAGCAGTAAAAGGCAGAAAGAGGGTGCCTCCACTTCTCAGGGGCAGCCAACCCAATCAACTAGTGTAACCTGCAGACCACCCAGGAGACCGGAGGTAAGGCAGCCCATTTGCTACCATTGTCGGCAGTCGGGGCATATGAAGGCCGAATGCCCGTTGTTGCGAGAAATGCTTGAACTCACAAGTCGACCGGGGGACGGAGCGATGGTAGATAACCGGGTATGTTGCCGGTGTGGGCAGGCCGGGCATGTCCAATGTTTTTGCCCCCAACTGCAAGAAGGCGTCGGTGGGATAACTAAGCCAGGAGGCCAGAGTGGGCAAAGCAGCCGTGCCTCAGCATCTCAGCAACAAACCCAGCAACGGGGCCTTTTTGTGGGAACATCTCAGAGTGGAGCATCTCCACCATCGAGAGGAGCTCCGTCGGGTCAAAGAAGTGGCAGACCCCCCACTAATCAAGTGCAAGGGCGGGTGTTTGCCCTAACTTAATAGGAGGCACCAGCAGAACCCCTTATTACTCGAGGTATTTTTCGAGTAAACTCTTCATATGTCGTGGTATTGTTGGACACAGGAGCTTCGTATTCCTTTATTTCTGCTAAATGTGTGTCTGCATTGGGCTTAGAAGTAAGCCCTATGGATTTATTGTTGTTAGTGGAGACCCTAACCGCTGGATTTTCTTCCTTGACATTCGTGGTAAAGGAATGTGAGCTTCGGGTGGAAGATATGTTTGATAAGAAGGAAGCAGTGGTTCCCACAGATTTAATTGTATTGGAGATGCGGAAGTTTGATGTGATCTTGGACATGGATTGGCTTGAGACTTATCGAGCCACAATTGACTACCCCAAACGGAAGGTGACCTTGTTGACTCTCGAAAGCAAATCTATCCACTTCTTGGTGGACCGATGCACAATGTCTGAGGTGCCTTCGTGGAAGAGCCACAGAAAGACAGACTTATGTTATTTGTTTGCCAGTATAGTGGTGGAAGATGAGAATGAAGAGCAAGAGGCCCAATTACCGAAGGTAGTTGATGAATTTCCTGACGTGTTCCCAAAGGAGTTGCCGGGATTGCCACCAAAGCGGGAGGTGGAGTTTAGTATTGAATTGATCCCGGGCACAGAGCCTATTTCCATTCCTCCATATCGGTTGGCACCGGCGAAGTTGGAGGAACTGAGAAGTCAGCTAGAGGAGTTGAGGGCCAAGGGCTTTGTGAGGCCGAGCACCTCTCCCTGGGATGCACCGGCGTTGTTTGTGACCAAGAAGGGTGAGACACTCCGGATGTGTATCGACTACCGAAAGTTGAACCGGGTCATCATTAAGAACAAATACCGTTACCGAGGATTGACGACTTGTTTGATCAGCTGAAGGAATCATCCATGTTCTTAAAAATCGATCTTCGGTTGGGTTACCACCAAGTGAGGATCCGAGAAGAAGACATTTCCAAGACGACGTTTAGGACGCAGTATGACAACTACGAGTTCCTAGTGATGCCGTTTGGGCTGACCAATGCGCCTGCTGTCTTTATGGACTTGATGAATAGGGTATTCAGAGAGTTCCTAGATAAATTTGTGGTGGTTTTCATCGATGATATTTTAATTTACTCCAAGTCTGAGAAGGAGCACGAGCAACACCTGAGGCTGGCACTGCAAAGGCTAAGAGACCATTAGTTGTATGCAAAGCTCAGTAAGTGTGACTTCTGACTGAGAGAAGTTAACTTTTTGGGGCACATGGTGTCTAAAGAGAGAGTGGCGGTTGACCCCTCTAAGATTGAAGCAGTGTTGGAATGGTCTCAGACACGAACTGTATTTGAAATATGAAACTTCCTTGGGTTGGCGAGGTACTACCGCAGGTTCGTGCTAGACTTCTCATGCCTAGCAGCTCCCTTAATGCGCCTCACACGGAAAGAGGCAAAATTTGAATGGAATGAAGCCTGTGAAAATGCATTCCAAGAAATTAAACGAAGGCTGACCACCGCCCCAGTGATCATTATCCCGGAAAGAAGATTGGGCTACTCCGTTTATTGTGATGCCTCGCAGGAGGGACTGGGGTGTGTCTTGATCCAGAACGGAAATGTGGTAGCCTATGGTTCCAGACAACTAAAGAGTCACGAGAGCAACTACCCCGTGCATGATTTGGAATTGGCAGCTGTGATCTTTGCATGAAAGACTTGGAGACCTTATCTATATGGTGAGAGATTCGAGATCTTTTCTGATCACAAAAGTCTCAAGTATATCTTTACTCAGAAAGACTTGAATCTGAGACAACGCCGGTGGATGAAGTATATGGAAGACTACGACTTTAACCTTCACTACCATCCCGGCAAAGCCAATGTAGTGGCAGACGCATTGAGTCGGAAGACTCGGAGTGTAGTGGCTAGTCTAGCAGTGAAGGAGTGGGAAATGCTAGGGACACTCAATGAGTATGCGTTGGCCTTGGAGGAAGAAATGGAAAAAGGTATGCTGTTCACTTCAGTGACTTATCCGGCCCTGGTGAACAAAGTGATTGAAGCCCAACAAACTGATCAAGAGACAAAGGAGATTTGTCAAAAGATAGAGGGGCTGATAGACTTGCCGGGCTAGACACTGGAGGAGGCAGTGGTGAAATATCAAGGAAGGCTCTTTGTGCCCTCGGCTGTGCGAGAGGACGTCATGAAAGAATTTCATTAGTCAAGGCTAGTAGTGCATCTGGGGGGCACGAAGATGTATCATGACTTGAAGCGTCAATTCTACTGGGCTGGGATGAAACGAGACGTGGTAGAGTTCGTGGGAAGGTGCCTAACTTGTCAATAGGCAAAGGCAGAGCACCAACGGCCAGCTGGCTTACTCCAATCTTTGCCTTTGTCCGAATGGAAATAAGAGCACGTCACCATGGATTTGTCACGGGGTTGCCGAGGACGAGAAGGGGTTGTGATGCCATTTGGGTGATTGTGGATAGATTGACCAAATCAACTCATTCCTTGGCAATGAAGACAACCGAGTCAATGGATTCCCTAGCCCGGTTATATATCCGTGAAGTTGTCAAGTTGCACGGGACGCCGATTTTTATCGTCTCTGACCGAGACCCCAGGTTCGTTTCCCATTTTTGGCAAAGTTTTCAAGTGGCGATGGGGACGGAGTTATGCTTCAGTACAGCCTTTCATCCCCAAACAGATGGCTAGTCGGAAAGGACTATTCAGGTATTGGAGGATATGCTCCGAGCTTGTGTCTTAGATTTCAAGGGGAGTTAGGAGGAACATTTGCTACTGGTAGAGTTTGCTTACAACAACAGTTTTCAGTCTAGCATCGGCATGGCGCCCTTTGAAGCCTTGTATGAAAGGCCTTGCCGTTCCCCAGTGTGTTGGACACAAGTTGGAGAAGCGACCATAATTGGACCTGAAATAGTCCGGCAAACGAATGAGAAGGTAAAGCTGATTAGACAACGGTTGGAGATGGCTAGAAGTCGACAGAAGAGCTATGCGGACCGACGGAGGCGGCCACTAGAATTTCAAGTGGGAGACCACGTATTCCTAAAAGTTTCACCCCGGAAGGGGCAATTCCGCTTTGGCAAGCAAAGAAAATTGTCTCCTCGTTTCATCGGTCTGTTTGAGATTTTGGCAAGGGTAGGTGAGGTAGCTTACCGCTTAGCCTTACCCCCACAACTCTCCGGTGTGCACGAGGTGTTTCACGTATCTATGCTCCGGAGATATGTGCTGGACCCCTCTCACGTGTTGGATTGGGCGGAGGTAGAAGTTGATTTAGACGCCAACTTGAAGTGAGATCGGTCCAAATTTTAGATACTCGAGACCAAGTATTGCGAGGCAAAACAATTCCATTGGTTCGAGTATTGTGGAAGCATCACGACATCGAAGAGTTAACTTGGGAGCGCAAAGCGGAAATGCGAGAACGATTCCCTTCCTTGTTCTCTTAAATGTCTTTGTAACGCGTTTTATTTCATTTATATGTTGTAAAAATT
Source organism: Pouteria glomerata (assembly GCA_035590655.1). NCBI lineage: Eukaryota > Viridiplantae > Streptophyta > Magnoliopsida > Ericales > Sapotaceae > Pouteria > Pouteria glomerata. The sequence goes on from JAVXUM010184751.1 coordinate 5,659, forward strand.
TTGAGGACGAAATTTTTATAAGGAAGGGAGAATGTGATACCCTCACCTTGTGTATGAATGGAAGTCATAAATTGAATTACCTTGGAGATGAGATTAGAGCTTGAAGATGTGTTAAAAGGTTAGGTTCCCTAAATTGTTCTAAGTGTTGGGGAGCTAACATGAACGGTCTTGTTTGGTTTGTCCATGGTTGTAGAAGATATTCTTATGATGGTTTAATAAAGGGAGAGTATTTAAATTAAAGTGTGAAGATGAGTTGAGAATGGGAGGAGAACCGGCCATGCCAAGGCTTAGCATCAATTTTGACCTAGTAAACTTAATTTGGACTAAGCAAAGTTGATTATTTGACTTGTTGACCATTTGACTCCATGTAAGCATGTATATATATATAAAATATTGAGAGAAGAATGGATGGAAGGAAGGTGGCCGGCCAACTTCAAGAATGGTCTTCCAATTTCATTGTTTTGTTGCTTTAAGGGAAGTCAAATAAACAATAAAATTGGTGGGGCCCCTAAGTTAATGCATGGAAGACTTATATACTTGAATATATATATATATATATTGGTGGAAACTTGTGGTTGAGGGAGCTTGGCTGGCCAAGAGGTTGATATATATGTATATATACATATTTGGTTGGTGAGATATTAATTAAATACAAGACAAAATGTTGCGGAGAGAGAGAGAGACCATTGTAGAGAAGAAGACATCCGACCATTGAAGAGTTGAGAGAAAACTTGGGAGAAAATTTCAAGAAGAAAGAAAAAAATGAAGAAGAAGAAGAAAGGAGGACGAAAACCAAGAAGTGAAGTGGAGAAAGAAATAAGAGGAAGGAGAAGAGTTCAAGAGAATCTTGAGTTTTTGGAGTTGTGAAGATTGGAGCTACTTGGAGTCCTTGGAGGAGTTAGAGCTTGAAGTTGAGGTAGGGAACTTCTCATCATATAAATTTAAGCTCTTCTTCTTCTTCTTCTCTTAAAGTTTAGTAGATATGGTAGTTAGGAAATGAAACCATGAATCCTTATTGGGAGAACCTTGGAATCAAAACTAGACCTAGAGATGTTGGTTTAGTGTGAATTGCATGGAAGTGAGTGATGGGAAGAGAAGGAAGAAAACTTTGAGAACTTAGGGTTAGAGTGACCTTGGAAGAGGGAAAAAATGTTTATAAAGTGGTAATTGGTGCATGAAAATGAGTAGAAGTAGAAAAGAGAGGCAAAAACCTGAAGTTGGTCAAAACTCGGACAAGTTCTGTTCTCTATGGGCGCCCGCCTGATGAAGGCTTGGGCGCCCGCCCAAGCTACTGTTCACAGGAAATCCCCCTCTTTAGGGGCGCCCATCTAATCTAGGCTGGGGCGCCCAACCCCCCTGTTGAACCCTAACTTGAGTTTTTAACCTATTTTAGGCCTACCTACACCACTCTTACCGTGTTAAACACCATAAATGCACCTCTCTCTCTTCATGTCATGCATATGTCATTTCTTAATTATTGCATGTGATATGTGACTTAGTTTAATGCATGGGATTTGGAATGAGATACCAATGCTTAGGAAAACACTTGAAGTATCTTGCTTCTGGTTAAATGAATAATGTTCAGGTTGAGATGAGAATGCTCATGGATGTGTTGATTATATGAAATTCCAATGGAATGACTTGTGTTGTTAGGTCACCAAATGAAATGTGTTACATGTGGACTCACATAATTTATAAACCTAATGGAAGATAAGAAAACGAAATGATTGGTTGTATGCCGGGGAGTTGCGGGGTACGGCAAAATAGGAAAGGTCTGAGATTACACTCGGGTTGTAAGTCCCGGAACCTGCGCAGGGTTGGTGTTTCATACCAGTAGGTTAGTAGCCTACGAAATGAGGGCAGTGTACTATGTATACACATGGGCGTAGCGTCGCCCTGGGTTGCCACCCTAAAGAACGCCCGTGGGGCTGCGACATCGCCCGGAATAAGGACGCCGGAGTGGTACCCGATCCCCGATGATGTATGAATGATTAATGTGTGACAAAAACACAAGATGAACAAGATAATAGTTTAAATGATGATAATTGACATTGCACCCCTTTGGAATTCATATTAGCTTATGAAACTTGTTCGTACTTTGAATCATGAGATATATGCTATCATGCTATGAGTGTTACAATTTTTATTGGTGCATTGTATCATGATTATTATATGTATTCTTGTTATATTTTGGGATTGTATCGTGGGCACACGCCGTCCGTGCTCACGTCCCTACAAATGTCCATGCAGGACCCACACAGGACGATTAGGAGGGACCTCGAGTAAAAGTTTATAGAAGAGAGAAGCACATGGGTTTTTTTTTGCAAGAGCTGGATTCTTTACACATACTGTAAATGTATATTGATAAAACCTTGGGATGTATATATAATTCCTTTTACTTTTGGTTTTGTAATGGCTATAAGGCCTAGACATGTACCAACTATGGAAATTCAAGTAGTGGAATTGTTTTATATTTCTATTAGTCAACGTGGATTGGATGTGTGACTGAGATGGGAATTTATATTGAGTTTCTGGAACCGCTGCGTGGTTGTATGGTAGCGAGTATATATATAATTGTACAGGTTACTCTATTAGGTACCCAATTGACTAAATTTTAGGCCGTCATCTAGCAGAGGAGGTTTTGTGGGTCCGTTGCGTGACCAATGTGCTTTCTCTAATATGGTGACTGTGTTTGAATGTTATGTATGATTTATACTCACTCCCTAGGTTTCCGAACCCGAGGCGTGACAGGATGGTATCAGAGCTTAGGTTCGACTACCTAGGGACATGGGAATCCTTGCATTTCATGTTGCATGAATACGTGACATGGATGTAATGTGTTTTCTTATTTGTTGTATTTGGTAGATATAATAATGATGTTAACCTCTAGTGCATTCTTTGTGTTTAAATAGAAAGCTGCTAAGACAAGAGCAAAGAGGTAGAGGGCGGGGTCGAGGATGAGGCCGAGGGCGGTGGAAGGGGCAGAGGAGGAGTAAAAGCCCCAGTGCAAGGGCCTGATGTCAACGCTTCTATTCCGCTAGAACAAAAAGCGGAGCATAGTGCGGTGGCTGAAATGCCACCAATGCCCCAAGGCGGAGTGGCACCATCTGCAGCACCAACAGTCCCTCAACCTACTGCAGCTGATGCCGGGGCTTTCTTTCAACAATTGGCCGCTGCAATGGCCACTATGGCGGGAGGAGCAGGGGTGGCACCCCAACCACAAGCTCAAGCGGGTGCTACCAAAAGCTATTTGTAACAATTCCGGAGGATGAAGCCTCCAAGCTACAACGGTGTGGCAGACACCGAAGTGGCGGAGCATTTTCTCGGCGAATGCGAGAAAATTTTGGAGGCCCTAGAGATCACGGAGCCGCCATTTGCATTACCCTCACTGCTTTTCAATTGGTGGGGCAAGCCTCGACCTGGTGGAAGAGCATAAAGGAGGCTCGAGGTCATGTGGGGCTTACATGGGATCAGTTTAAGGAGAGGTTCCGTGACCACTTTTTTCCCCAATCCCTACGAGATGCCAAACGAGAACAGTTTGCCAACCTCATCCAAGGAAACAAGACGGTGCTGGGTTATGAGCGGCAATTCACCGACTTGTCCAAGTATACACCAGAGCTCATTGCCACCACTCGGTTGAAATGCCAGAAATTTGAGCGAGGCCTAAAGCCAACCCTTCGCAGGGATTGGGGGAAAAAGTGGTCTCGGAACCTCTCCTAAAACTGATCCCATGTAAGTCTCACATGACCTCGAGTCTCTTTTATGCTCTTCCACTAGGTCGAGGCTCGCCCTACCAATTGAAAAGCAGTGAGGGTAATGCAAGTGGCCAGCTCCGTGATCTCCAGGGCCTCCAAAAGTTTCTTGTATTCGTCGAGAAAATGCTCCGCCACCTCGGTGTCCGCCACACCGTCGTAGCTCGGAGGCTTCATCCTCCGAAATTGTTACAATAGCTTTTGGTAGCACCTGCTTGAGCTTACGGTTGGGATGCCGCCCCTGCTCCTCCCGCCATAGTGGCCATTGCAGCGGCCAATTGTTGAAAGAAAGCCTTGGCATCAGCTGCAGCAGGTTGAGGGACTGTTAATGCTGCAGGTGGTGCTGCTCCGCCTTGGGGCATTGGTGGCAGTTTAGCCACCGTACTATGCTCCGTTTTTTGTTCTAGCGGAATAGAAACGCTGACATCAGGCCCTTGCACTGGGCCTTCTACTCCTCCTCTGCCCCTTCCACAGTCTCGCCCTCGGCCTCAGCCTCGACCCCGCCCTCTACCTCTTTGCTCTTGTCTTGGTGGCATTCTATTTAAACACAAAGAATGCACTAGAGGTTAACATCATTATCATATCTTACCAAATACAACAAATAAGAAAACACATTACATCAATGTCACGCATTCATGCAATATGAAATGCAAGGATTCCCATGTCCCTAGGTAGTCGAACCTAGGCTTTGATACCATCCTGTCACGCCTCGGGTCCGGGAATCCAGGGAGTGAGTGTAAATCATACATAACATGCAAACACGGTCACCATATCAGAGCAAGCACATTGGTCATGCAACGGACCCACAAAACCTCCTCTGCTATATGACAGCCTAAAATTTAGTCAATTGGGTACCTAATAGAGTAACCTGTGCAATTATATATATACTCGCTACCATACAACCACACAACGGTTCTAGAAACTCAATATAAATTCCCATCTCAGTCATACATCCAATCCACATTAACCAATAGAAATATAAAGCAATTCCACTACTTGAATTTTCATAGTTGGTACATGTCTAGGCCTTATGGCCATTACAAAACCAAAAGTAAAAGAAATTATATATACATCCCAAGGTAAAGTAAAAGGAATTATATATACATCCCAAGGTTTTATGGTACATGTATGATTTACACTCATTCCCTGGATTTCCGGACCCGGGGCGTGACAAATTTGAAAGGCCTACTTCAATCCAGAGGCTATGTGAATCATATCAATGCTTCTTGTGCCCAATGGATCTCCTTGGCACATTTTCATCAGTTGATCTTGTGGCATCTTTCTCAATCACATTGGCCAATCTAATGACTTAGCATCTTGTTAATTATTTCAGTTCATGCCATACATAGCTTATTTGTCTCACATAACCTTATACGAGAAACCTTATCACACACCTTCATTTAGATTAAAATTTAATAGAGAAAATCGGAGAAATAAAAAATGAGATGTAAAACCCTTTTTAACTAACTAGGAATGTTCAGAACCTACCAATTAAATTTAACCATCAGAAACCCTTAGAATCGCTAGAGAACATTTGGTACTAAGAAAATTTTAAAAGTAAAAAATTATAAGAGTAATTG
>JAVXUM010184840.1:0-10983 GCA_035590655.1 Pouteria glomerata
AAATCATATATTTGAAGAAAAAAATGATAAAACATTGGATATGACAGATGGCATTTCAAACACGTATTTCAGAATATCCAAGGAATTTGTGTCCGATACATGCCAATAAGAATACGACACCCAATAACTAAAAAAAGAAAAAGAATATGACACTCATTTTGGAGTGTTGTGTATTTGTGCTTCATAGTCCATTACAGATGAAGCCCAAAGCCAATTCTTTATAATCTTGGCCAAATTTTCCTTTGGTAACTGAACTCTAGCAAAATTGCTAAGAAAGATCATGTGACATGTCTGTGAGGAACATGAAAGGTAACAATCTCCTTAACACTCATTTTAGGAATATCCTGCGCCAATGTCCAAGTACCTTGCATGATTGCTTCTATGCTGTTATAATATTCAGAACTCATTCTACAAATGGCTAGATCACTTTTTCATTCCCCATAACTGTATAAATAAATTATGGACACGAAATGAACTTTGTTAACTATCACATCACTGGTAAAACCAACATGTAATGTGAAGATACCAATCCATATAATGATATGCAGTCAGATACATATGATTATTAGCAAACTATTTGACAAGATTAGCACTATATACAGTTACAGCCTCACAGAGCAAGCACAGGTGATTAGTGCCACGACAGTCCTCCCCGCAACAAGGGTTGGTGCCCGGTTGGTGCCTTCCAACTGCCGCTGAACCCTCATCATAGGAGAACCCCACAGCAACCTCCTTCAGACTCCCGACACTTAACTCTCCAATAAAAAAGTATGTTATTCCTTGGGTTACAAACAAGGCCTTGGGGTCTCTTCGAGGAACGCACACCCATAAGAACCATCAGGCCAAGCTGCTTGGTGGCTAGAGGTAAGAGATCCAATGAGACTCCCTTGACCCGCCTAGAAAAGAGAGGTGCTAGTAGACAAACACAACCAAAACGTTCTCCTTCATATATGTTAAAGTATCCAACTCAAAACTAATCAATGATGAGTGGAGAGTCACATCAGAATCTTACAGTGGTTTGAGAGGCTTGATTTTGTCAACATGAAATATGTTCCAATAAGCCCCCTCACTTGCAACCCCAGCTCGCATGTGAAGAGCCAAACTAGCCTACTAAGGGTGTGTTTGGAGTGATAAAAAGTTAGATAAAATGAGATAAATTGTAGATTCGTAATTCGTTCAGTGAGATAAAAAGTAAATAACTTTTAAAAATTTTTAGAGATTTTTTTTATTTTTTAGCACACCAAATGGTACCTAAGTATGAGAAGTGCACAAACTATAGATTAAGAAACGAAAGGTGGACGAATCCTCCTATACCCATCTTTGATATTATATTGAAATATGTAACTCAGAACTAATTGACAATCAATGAAAAAACCACTATATTTTATAGTGGTTTAGGAGTTTGACCTTTATATATTCCAACAGTATAGTACATCCACTATCTTTGTGCCTTCCAACCATTCCAAGACATCACCACTAACTACACTAACTAGTCGGACCGTCCTCCCACTAACAGTTGGTCAATCCATGCAAAGCTAGCCACGTGTCCCAAGAATCATTCTCCTAGCGCGCGGAGGCTAACATACTCTCTTAATCCATGCCTACAAACACCCCCCCATCTTCCTTACAAGGCATTCGAACCCCCCACCACAACCGAAACTCTATTTCGGTGTGTGCTTTCTCTTTGAATCTTGCTATTAATGACGACCCACCTTGTCCATAGAAGATCAAAACATCAATCATGGGGTCAATCACCACAACAACACAAGAAGGAAGGACTACATCCTATATCCTTATTGGGTGTTCAAACATGATAGGAAAAAATGCCACTGTGTACATGCTTCCTAAAGCAACAATGGTATTAGCCCTAAATCAAAAGCGTATTCAACATTCATAATTTGGTTCTTTTTGTCCACTAGCCTCAAACTATACCATCCAGTAGAACAGTTCCTCTGTTGTTTTCTTCCCCCTCCCCCCACCCCCCCTTATTAAGCATAATACCAATAGGACATTATTGATTAAAATCTAGATCGGAACCTGTGCAATTTGCCTACCAACATGCTTGGAGTCCAAACGAGACAATTATACGCGCATACAGACGTGGGGTTGAAATGTTATAAGACTACAAGAATCTGATCAGTACCATCACATGAGTGCATAGGAATATAATATATGGACAAATGCGTGCATCCCCCTCCCCACCCCCCCAAAAAAAAAAAGACATGCAGAGAATTTAATTTTAAATACAATATTTTGATGATACAATCTATTAAGGCCTTTAACAGGCCAATAGTTTGTTCATCAAGTGTTTGTCTTCGACGTGTAGCAACTTTTGTTTCCCATTGGATCCTCATCTGATCACACTTCGACGTTGTTTCGCCCACACCTTCCTACATCATTCCAACCACATCACATCATACTTTCAGTGACATTCTAGCCACCCTTTGTCGTTATTTTCATAACTCTGAGGCCTTATTCTAGGATCATTCTAGTTGCCCTCTAGTGTCATTCTAGTGCTATTCCAACACCATTCTGGCCATATTCAAGCATCATTATGGCGGCATTCCAGCCAGCCTCCAGCATCATGTCAACAATTTTTTATGGCATTATAGTGTCATTTCAGCCACATTCAGATAGCACTCTGTCACATTACAGCATTATTCTAACCACACTCTAGCACCATTTTGATTTCTCTCCGACAATAGTTTGGTAATGCTCTGCCTACCTTTCAGGTCCTTGTGTCTCTATTGCAAAACCATTCCACCAAAGTTCTTATTGGTAGGAAGTCTACCTAGGTGGGTGGCAAAGCCTTCTCGAAGGAGAAGGGTTTTCAACGCACCACCAAATAAACAACCGAAATGGTTGATTTCAGTGGCTGCCAGATTTGATTTGTCTCCCATGGTTGTGTATAGATAGAGGGTGAGGCAAAGGGTTTTTTTAAGTGTGGTGCGGAATCACCCTCCTAGTTGTGGCCAAAAATATGGGAAAAGAACTTGAGCACCTAGGGATGTAAGTGGGGCTGTGGGCAGAGACAGAGGTGAGAGGAGAGCTAAAAAAGGTGAGTTGAGTGAGATGGTTGTATCTCCTCCTCTGTAAATTTGTCCTTATTATATTAAAACTCTCGGATAACTCGTCGTGGATCTAAGCAGTTGGCCAAATCATGGAAAATTGGTTTGTGTTGTACTTTATTATTTTTCTGGATCCCAACAGTTGCGTCTTTATTGATATATTGAGAACCCAAACTAGAGTGGTTCAAGTTTTCCAACAAATATTAAACACCAGAAATGATTCTCAACCATCAAAAAATAAATGTCATTGTCAACTGTAGGTGATCGTAATTAATCAACTCCTCTGGATTCAGAGGAGTCAATCAGAGTTGACATAATTTTTGTTGCAATACAACAATCAATATACTTCTGTCCACCAGCCAACTTAATTTAAGTCTTGCTATTGTCCAACAATCGAATTCATTACAATTTTGCAACTATCCATCAATCAATTTCATGCATGGGTTAAATTTATGTGAGATTATGACTAACACACTAACAATAATGATTCCTTGGGAACAAAAGGGCACATAAGACATGACAAGTAGAAATTAATGATCAAGTCAAAAATCATAAAACACATGCCCATTACAAAAAAATTAAGATAACGGAGCAAAAGCGAGGAACTGTCCAAGAAAAAAAATACACAACTCTGCAAACCAGATAAAGCTAAGAAGATGAAGTTGAAGTCTTAAGAATAGCACCATACAGCAGTGGAGCTACAATTTCTAGTCAATAGACAAAAATTGCCTGTAGTTGATTGATCAGAAGAAAGGATATTTTTATATAAAATTAGTTTATTAGAGTAATTACTGTAATGTAATAAAATTTGAGGGAGATAATTTCGGAAAAATTCAAATTTATTTAAACTTTCACCACTCTTGTACATATGCGCCTCACTAGTGAAGAGGGGGTTGTGAGTGAGCAATGTAAGCAAAGTACTAAGGGAATTTTTGTATAACTAAAAAGAAACAAGCAGTCTTAGATGCAATTTCCAAGGAAGGGGGTTTGTTGCCCCTACAAGCCACAAGCATTGGATGAAGTAAATAGATATTCACCTGCCTACGACGAATTGTCTTCCTGGCTGACTCTCTGTTCGCTAACACCCTGCGTATTCTTCGTGCTTCCTTCTCTTTCTAATCAAGACAAATTATATTAGATACAATGAGCAATAAAAAAATTATAGAAGAATTTGAAACTTATGTACCTCGGTCAAAGTTTTTACATTGTCGCCACTAAAAAATTCATAACTTGTGCTGGACAATGGACTTGGTTTAGGCAATTCGGCATCTTTCTCAACTTTCACACTTTTCATCATGGCACTACGCGTCTTTTCACATTGCTGGTGAACATAATGATATAATCAAAATATTTCTCTAAATCCCCCGCAAAATAGAACCATTTGGTGAAAGCAAATCTTTGACATAATTACTAACAGGTTAACTTCCATGAAACATTCATCTTACTAGTGAATACTAATTGTGTTGTATGCTAAATGACCCATGCTCAATAAGTCACAAAACAAACAAGGAACTTCAAATTACCTGCGCACAAAATATAGTAAAATCTCCCATGTTCTCCTCAACTATGGGCAAGTGGTTCTAAGATTTCATGAAATATAAACAAAGAACAAAAGCACAAAAGTTGTCAATTGTACACCAAGAGAACATTAAATCAATCAATCAATGCAATAGACAATCTAAATTTTTTATAAACATTGGATTTAAGTTTAATTGCCTTTACACCCCTATACTTAAGGTGAAAATCACTTGTAACACCTAAACTTAAAAAATCTACCTTTACATCCCTCGTATTTCAAACTAAAGTGAAACTATTAGACAATCCGTCAAATATAATGGTTTTAACTCTTAATAACTTTAAAAATTACACTTACTCCCCTTGTAGTTCATATTACCTACACTTACATCTCCTGATTCTGTTTGATTTTCAATTGATACTTTTGTCCTTTCACTTAAAAATTTAACACCATTTATAGTTTCACTTTAGTCTCAAGTACAAGGGATATAAAGGTAGATTTCTATAATTCAGGGAGTATAACCGATTTTTATCGTAAGTATACGATATAAAAAGATAAATTATCCCTCGGATTTATGATGCCAATAAGAAACCCATAAAAAGAGGTATTATTGTGGACAGGCAAAACTAAAAATAGGGAAACTTGAAAATGGTCCACTTGTTGTGACCAAGATTAGTAGTTTTCATAAACATGAAACAAGGTTCGAAGAAGCTAAATTTTTTAAGCTGTTAATCATGGCATACATTGAACTAATGTTGTAGTAGAATTCATTCATTTATTCATTATTTTTCGGAAGGCCAAAGTCTCACACAGACTTAAAATTTTTGTTTGGCTGGCTCACAAAAAGATAAACCTTTGACATGCTTCGAAAAAGAAGACTGGAGTTGCTACACCCAAATTGGAGCACTACATCCAAATGCTCTTAGAAGTGTTGACCACCTTTTTCTACACTGCCTTTGGCTTCAAAATTGTTGATGCAATTCTTTACGGGGGACGAATAAAGGGTTTTCCTCCAATCAATGTCACACATGATAACTATAAAGTTATGAGGCCTCGGTTCAGGATGGAAAGCAAAAACTTTAAGGGGATGTGTTGTGTTCGTGGTGTTGTGGGTGATGTGGACGAGAGAGATTCTAGTTTTCAATGATCCAGCAATGATTAGGATTACATGCAGCATGGGCGCTATTTCTCTTTGGGCCTCAATCACTCTAGCGTTCAAAAGAACTTCATTTTCTTATCAAGCACAGTTCGAAGGTGGTTGTTCATACTCTAAGGATCTCTTTTCTTATTTTGTTTTCACTGTATCTATGAACTTCTCGTCCTCTTTAATTCTTTTTTTTTTCTTTTCAACATTTTCATTTTCAATAATATGTCGCTTATCTAAATAAACTACCAAAAAAAAAAAAAAAATTAGAATCTCTTATTAAATAAAATCCAGTTACATTAATTTGAACCTCTATTTATATGGACAAAAAACTTCAAAACTTAGCCCAAGACCTAAAGTGCTGGTTGGAATATTTTGAATACCTCATTTAGTCATCTACAAACTCCAGTAACGAGAATAAAAGATGTGATGGTAAAACATTTTGATACACAAAAAAAAGTTGCAAGTGTTGCACCTTACAGTAATTTTTGGAATTTTCAGCAGGCAAAGCATTAATTACATGAGTTATAGGTCAAAAACTGAGCCCAAAAAGTAGGCAAATGGTAACATAAGAAACAACTAAATTTGAATTTTTTCTATATAGAAAGCCCGCATTGTGGGGGATGGCACGGGCCTACACTAGTTGAGGACATCACGTATGGTAACTATTTAAAGGCATAGCAAACCATATAAGCAGCCTTTACAAGTGGGAAATAACAACTTACAAGCCACCACATCAATAACAAGTGGGTGACCTTCTTAAAGAAACCACCTCATTGACAAGTGACTAACAAGCTCCACCTCCAGAAGAGGTCATCTTACGGCTAAGGAAAATTCAATTACAATAATGCAGCTAAGAAATCACAAATACATGTTTGCCTAAACCTTGAAAACTAATGAACCAGTAAACTAGCTCCTTAAATCCAAATATTATTTCCCTTGCAATGCATAATAAACCACCCTTCCCTCTCGGACTAAGTTCAAATCTTGATCACCTCAAAGCCTCAGTAGAAATGTATCTTTAGAACTGCTTTAAAAATCTAAAACATGGTGTTTGGTTTAGGAAATTACAATAAATCGTAATTTCCTAATTGACACCTAATTCGTCTGACTTGAATTTTGATATCACACATAGAATAACCTTAATCTTTAGTAGGGATGAAAACGGATGGAAGTCGTAATGGTGACACCACTATAAAATTTTTTCCTCTAGAATTCACAGATCTTTTGTGTCTCGAATAAAAATATATGGCTTGGCATGGGTTTTCAAATAAAGAGGATCACATCCTCAATGCAATATTTTAAACTGCTGATCCAAATTCAAATACAAACCCAATTCCTTGAAGCAAATATGCCAGAAATATTTACTGTGTTCTTGTCTATCTCTATCCATAGAAGGAAGTTCAAAAGAAAATACATGGAGTGGTATTATAGGCATTAAGAAAAACCCAGCCCTGCAGAACCAAAAATTAAAAGGAAAAAAGAAAAAGAAAGCAAAATGCCATAACGTAATAAATTCAAAAAACAGCAACAAATAGAAGCCTCATAGCCAAAATATTTACTATGTTCTTGTCTATCACTATCCATAGAAGGAAGTTCAAAAAATAATACGTGGAACCGTATTTTAGGCATTAAAACAAAAACAGCCCTGCATAACCAAAAAGAGAAAAGAAAAAGAAAACAAACAAAATGTTATAATGTAATACATTTAAAACAACATCACATCTGTAGTGAAACAAGGAAGTTCAAGCCCCCAGGACATAGGTCAGTTGGTGAAAGAGCGAGGGTGTGGTAAGACTCTACTAACCGCCGTAGGGGTTTGATTCCCATTCCAAGATAAAACCCTTGCATTGCACGAGCGGTAAAAAGCAAGCCTTCGTACCCTACACTACTGACGCACATCCCGCGATTTACCTCCTCCATGACTCTAGGGCAGGGGCGGTGGGAGTCCTCAAAGTTGGGGTTCAACCTTTTAGAACAAAGAAGTTCAAATTTAATTACATCGACGCAGAGGCAGACGCAAGTGGTGTCGAGAGTAGGTGAAGGCCTACACTGAATTTTACTTAATTAATACACTGTAAGTTCCACTCTAACAATAATAGCTTAACGTGCAGTTGGCTAACATGTTAGTTTCTTTGCTCTTCAATTGCTTGAGGTCAAGGGTTCAACCCTCGTCCCACCAATCTTTTCATGTTCACTTTTTTTTCTTCTTCCTCTATTCTTCCGCCAGTTCATTTTGCTTCCTTATTTATGTTCATTTTATTTTCTTTCTACTTCCGCCAGTTCATTTTCCTTTTTTATTTATGTTCATTTTTTACGCCCCACCAATCTTTTCATGTTCATTTTTTTTTTCTTCTTCCTCTATTCTTCTGCCAGTTCATTTTCCTTTCTTATTTATGTTCACTTTTTACCTCCTTTTCACCAATTCTTTTATGTTCATTTTTCCTTTTTGTTTATGTTCATTTTTTTCCTTCTTCCACCGGTTCTTTTATGTTCATTTTTCCTTTTTGTTTATGTTCATCTTTTTCCTTCTTCCACCGGTTCTTTTATGTTCATTTTTATTTTTTGTTTATGTTCATTTTTTTTCTTCTGCCACTAATTCTTTCATTTTTTTTTTTTTTTTTTGGCCAAAGAGCAGAAGTAACTTGTTCTTATATTTTATGTAAAAAATATTTAATATCAATGTATAGTATTTTGTACTCACCAATTCTTTTATGTTTATTTATTTATTTTCTTTTTTTTAGGGAGAGAGTAAGAGTAATATACTATTATATTTTATGTAAGAAACAATTAATATCAATTTATAATATTTTATATTTTATTGTATTTTATGTATTTATTTAAAATTTAGGTCTATACTGAATTAAATTTCTAGATCCGCCATTGCATTGACGTAAATCTTAATCTTCTCCTAAAATGTTACCTTGCTCCATATGAAAGGTAAATAAAAAACTATTTATCATAAATCATCTATGCTAATATATAAAAGGAGAAGAACCAATTTCGTGTCACCCTCATTTTTCATTTTGAAGCCGGCATCACAATTTTGAATCTTATAACTTTTTTTTTTTTTTTTGGTAAGTAAATCTTATAAATTTCCTTTGCTTGTTTATCTAATTTTTTTCTCTCAGTAAAACAACCCTTTTCTTTTGTTAAAACCTGTTATTAACTTCAAAATATAACTCCAAAGCTTCCATATTGAGAAGTTCTAGACTCTAATATTGTTGGTTTATTAGCCAATAATGTTGAAAGGGTTAACTCTTTAGGTGCATTACAAAGGTTTCTACTTTCTCATATGGGTAAATAAGAGAGATGAAAAAATATATTTATTTCATAAAGTTAACAAAAAATAGACAGTTTGCATATGACTTCACTACAAATTCCAATAATTAACAACAAAATTTAAATCACAAAAATAAAATATTCGGGTAGGAAGAAATTTGTGTCGGACCTTCCGCGGATCCGAAGACCTAAGTACCAGGAGGGCCGGGTTCATCCACGAGTCTCCCGGCGGTGACTCGTTCTTGACCCGCCGATTCGGCCGCCCCCCTTCATTCGAGCCAGGAATCTCGTTCTCTGACACCGCAGAATGCGCCAAGGCTGCCAAGGCCTCCGCCGCGTCCAACTCAATCCTCATCATCCGGTCTTCGCCGCCGTCCGCCGCCGTCGCCGTGGACTGAGAATCAGAACTCGACGCCCAATTCGCCATTTATGTTATTGTCTTGAATTGATTATACTCAAGACTCAAAGAGTCCATTTCCTTTGAACGAAGAAGACGAGAGGGGGATTAAATCGCTCGCAGATTTGCCTGGGAGTGCCACGTGTCTTGCCAGATCACATCGATACATCCCTCCGAGGTTGCCCGTGTATGTGCGACCGCCACGTTTCATGTTTGCCCACATAGGCGGGTTCGCTCGTGCGAAGTCCTCACGTACCACGGCGATTGCTTCGGACTTTGGGTTGAGAGAGCGGTGGGACTGTCATAAGACATTTGGCTGGTTCCCGCGCGGGACACGTGGAACCTATTGTTTTTAGAGGTTTTTCTCAAGTGTGACAAATGTATAATGGCAAAAATTTATTCGTGATTGGGATAATATTAAATATTATAAAAAGTTTATGAAAAACACTATTAATTCGCCTAATAAAATAAGGTGACACCGCCCTCGCTGGTAGAATGAGGAGCCCTTTGGCGTGTCCTTGGCAAAAGTAGTTAGAAGTTTTAACTTTTTAGTCATTTAGGATTCATTTGTTTTGTTTTTATATTTTTTTTCTTTAATTTTTGTTTTTTATTTTTTATTTTGAACTCATTTTTTATTTTAAATTTTTAAAAATAAGAAAAATAGTTTAAAGCGCATTTGGTCAACTATATTCTTTAATTTTGCTTTAGAAAATAGAAAATGAGTTTACACATAAAATAAAAAATGACAAAAAATTATTTTGAGTATTTTTAATTCAAAATAAGAAAAACATAATATTTTTTATTTCTATTTTTAAATTTTTAGAAGATAAAACACATAAAATAGAAAACATAAAATAAAAAATAAAAATTCAAACCAAATGCCACCTTAGTTTTTTTAACTTTTTTTTTAAAGAGTCAAATTTATTTTCATACATTTTAATTTTTTTTAAATTTTTTTTTTAAATTATGAAGGATAAAAAGTTAACAGCTAAAACTTTAATTTTTTTCCAAACACAAAATATAATTAATTTTTTTTTTTTTTGGTTTTCCAAACTTAGTCTTAATATGGCAACAAACCATTCCTAAATTACTTTTTAAACTGAAGATGAAAAAAAAAAAAAAAAATCTTACTTCATGGCTTTGAATCATAGTAAGACAACTTAGATATCGGTGGTGTGTAAAATTTGATCAACTTTTCAAATTAAAATAGCATTTGGAATGGTAAAAAATAAAAAAAAAATGTGGTTTGAAATAATTTTTGGTGTTTGGTGTTTCTGACTCAAATTATATTTTTTGGAGACGAATAATATTATTTTTAGACTTTTGCGGTTAAAGATTAGAGAGATAAATCGTGAAAATAATTTTTTTAATCCGTTCCCACATTTATATCAGAATTTATGTGAAAATTGATAAATATTTATAAAAGTTAATAAAAATTGATAAAAGTTAGTAAAAGTTAATTTTGTATTTAGTGAAGAGAGTTAAAAAAAAAAAGAGTTAAAATTACATTTTTTTTTTTTTAAAAAACTCGGTAAACCAAACCCCCCATTATATAGATTGAACCATTGAAATTACT
>JAVXUM010184937.1:0-10978 GCA_035590655.1 Pouteria glomerata
TTTATTAATTTATTTTATTTTATTTTATTTTTTGAGCAAAAAATTAAATTAATTATTTTTATTTATAAATTTTTTTTAATTCTAGAACTAATTTTTTTTTGCTTAACATTTATCTAAAACGCTGTCGTTTTGAAAGGGTGTAAGCCCGAGTGTAAGCCCGGGCGTGTAAGCGTAACATTTCTGTATTTTTTTTTAGCCTCGCCTCCAGACGGTCAAATCACCTGTTTCACTGACTCTGCCCCCTGGAAAAATCAAAGCATTTTCATGACCAGAAATCATTTATGACTTATGGCCCGCTTGGATAGCAGGCAAAATCGGGGCAAAACTCATTCCGTGAAAGCAGTGATGTGACGTTTTTAATTTGATTTAATAAATTTTTTTTTTACCCCATAAAAAAAATTTAACTTACAAAATATTTCGCATGAAAAAATGTATTAAGGCGTATTATTTTTTAAAAGAGTTTGAGTTCACTAAAAATAATACGAGAGAGATATATTATTTTTAGAGAGAGTTTAAAGATGAAATTAGTATGTTTAAGATGACACAAGAATAAAAACGTTATTTGATAATTTTTTACATCATATATTTAATTTTATATATTATTTTTAAAAAATTATATAAACCAAATACTATTTAATACCCCTTCTTGATATCCCATCGAAACTAATTATTTTTATCCATCCTTTATAAACATCATATCAATATATGTCCACCCTCTATAAATAATACCCTTTATTATTTTATACACCCTTCACAAATTATTCCATTTTATAAATTACCCCCTAAAATTTTAATGACATCCGCCGCTTACATTATTATATATACACCTAAGACTAGTGCACTGGCAAGGAATAGCAGCCATGGAGTTCCTCCTCTTCCCATCTTCAATGACTGCTATGGCTTTCATTTTTGCCTTTCTACTGTTCCTCTACTCGTTCAGATCAAAAAATAGGAACAATAAGAAAAGAGTGGCACCGGAAGCTGCCGGCGGATGGCCTTTACTTGGTCACCTTCATTTGTTGGGTGGCCCCAAACTGCCTCACGAGGTGTTGGGAGCCATGGCTGACAAGTATGGACCAATCTTCACCATCCGGCTAGGGTTCCACCGAGCTCTGGTAGTGAGTAGTTCGGAGATAGCCAAAGAATGCTTCACCACCAACGACCGGACTTTCTCCACCCGTCCAAACTCCATAGCTAACGAGCACTTCGGCTACAACTACGCCATGTTCGGGCTCAGCCCTTATGGCCCTTACTGGCGCGAAGTAAGAAAAATAACGGTGGTAGAGCTTCTGTCCAACCACCGGCTCGCTATGCTCAACCATGTCCTCGAGTCCGTGGTGAAGAGATCAATAAAAGAACTTCAGAATAAGCTATGGGTCAAAAACAGAAGCTCTTCGGATAAATTGCTTGTGGAAATGAAGAAATGGTTTGGAGATATGACTTTTAATTTGGTTCTGAGAATTATAGCAGGAAAGCAATACTCAGATAACGCCCAGGAGAGACAAGTGGCGCTGAGAAAAGTGTTTGAGCTGATGGGGGTGTTTACTGTGGGGGATGCGATTCCATGGTTGAGGTGGTTGGATTTGGGTGGATACGAGAAGGCAATGAAGAAGACGGCGAAGGAACTGGACGAAATGCTTCAGGAGTGGTTGGAGGAACACAAGCAGCGGCGAAGGGTTAATTCCGGTCTGGATAAATCTGAGCAAGATTTCATGGATGTGTTGCTCTCCATTCTCGATGATGCTACTCGTGATGAAAACCACTACAATTTTGATGTTGATACAATCAACAAAGCTACGTGTTTGGTGAGTGTTCATCAATCCAAAATCACTAGAAGAAAGGAACCATTTTTATCATCTAGTTACTACGATAATTTTTAACTGATTTGAATAGGCAAGGAAGTACAAATTGCGGAAAAATGAAAACCTTGGACTAAACCAAATACATCCTAACAAATTGGGAAGACTAAACCAGCTAGTTAGTACGTAAATAATATTAAAAAAAACGCATTTTTATATTACTGCTTGATAAAAAAAAAAAAAAAAAAAATGTGTTATAAAATGTGACAAATATTAACAATAGCATTAATGATTTATTTCATTTAAAGTAATTGACTCACAACAAGATTACATCATTTACTTGACTACCTTGATAAATAAATCTAGTAGTATAGCACTGTAATTGAGAAATATTTTTCCATTAGAAATTTGATTCACAAAATTGTCAAAATAATGTACCTTTGTAAGAAAAACATATATTTTAAGAAATTATTTTATTTAAATTATTAGAACAGCCAGGAAAAAAAACAACACCATTAGACTCTGCTTGGAAACATTTTTATTTTTTGTTTTTCTATTTATATTTTTATAATTTTATAAACTTGCAATAAAGTCATGTTTGTTACATTTATTTATAATTTTTTGCTTCCAAAAAAAAAAAAAAAACTTAAACAGAAAAATTTAAACAAAAAAGGTATTTTCACACTTTTTTTTGTTGTAAACATTTTGTCAAGTTTATAAATTTGTACATTTTTGTTAAATCATATTGCGATAAGTTATTTTATTCAAATACTTTAATAAGATAAATAATTTTAATAAGTAACATAATTAAATTTAGTTAATCAAATTAAGTACATAAATTAATATGTAATATATACTACTAAATTATTTTCACTAAATAATAAAACTAAATAAAATTTACTAATTTATTTAATTCAATATAATAAATACTTTAATTTAATTCAATAATTCATTATAATTAGGTTATTTGAAATAAAATCGTAGTTAATTTAAATCAAATATAATAATCAATTTGATTTAATTTAATAAGTCATTATTATTAAATTAAATAAATTTATATATAGTAATTAATTTTTAATAAATAATTGCATTATATTAATTATCAATTAAATTTGATTTAATTTAATAATATAGTTAATATAATATAATAATCAATTTAATTTAATTTAATAATTAATTATCATTAAAATATTTTAAACTAATATCATAATTAAATTAAATAATTTATTGTTTAATTAATTTAATTTATAAATATGTTCTATTAAATTACTTTAACAAATATTTAAATTAAATCAAATAACTTAATTTAATTTAATAATTAATCTATTTTAATTATTTATTTAATATGAAATACATTTTATTTAATTGTTTTAATAAATTATATAATTGAATTGTAATTAATATATTTTATATTTAATAAATTAAATGATAAAAAATTATATTTCATTCAATTATTTTTAATAAATAATATAATTTATTAATTTAATTAGCCTAATTAATTAAATTATAAAATATATTTTAATAAATTCAATTAATTTTTTCTGAATATAAAAAATTAGTAATTGTGAACAAAGTTGCATCTTCAAATTCTATTTTAATTTTTATTTCAAGAAAAAAAGAATACAGATTATAAAAAAAAAAATACAAGATATCAATAGATAGATATAGAAAGAAAGATGACAATATTATCAAATGGTTTCTTATGGTCATCTTTTCAAAAATTTAGTTCGATAGTTTTACTCTAGTAATATTATTGTCCAAATAATCTGAAAACTTAATATGTAGGTTTCGGGGGGCGAACTCCTCTTTAATTACTTAGGCTTAATTTGAAAAAAAAATAATTAACTTTTTAAATTAATTTTTTTAATAACTAATTTTTTAATTTTTTTACCAATTTAATATTTTTACCTTTCATATTTTTAAAAGAATTTAAAGCATAAGAAAAAAAAAAAAAAAAAAACTCAACTTCTTATTATTCCCAAACTAGGCATTAATCAGGACTTTAGTTACTTACAGCTAGCTAATTCATTAAATGGTTTGTGGATAAATTGATTTGCATGCAGAATCTTACCTTAGGGGGAACTGATACAACAACAGGGACGCTTACATGGGCTGTTTCATTGCTCCTCAACAACAGCCACGCATTGAAGAAGGCTCAAGATGAACTAGACACCCACGTTGGAAGAGGGAGGCGAGTGGAGGAATCAGACATCCCCAACTTGGTCTACCTCCAAGCTGTAGTGAAGGAAACGCTGCGCTTGTACCCTGCAACACAACTCTCGCCACCGCGACTGGCGACAGAGGACTGCAATGTGGGTGGCTACCATGTCCCAGCGGGCACGAAACTCTTTGTGAATATGTGGAAGATGCATCGCGATCCTCGAATGTGGTCGGATCCTTTGGAATTTCGGCCGGAAAGATTTCTCGACGCCCACAAGGATGTCGACGTGAGGGGCAAACATTTTGAGTTGATTCCGTTCGGAAGTGGCAGAAGAGCTTGCCCTGGAATTTCTTTTGGGCTTCAAGTTGTGCATTTTGTGCTCGCTAGTTTCTTGCAAGCGTTTGAGATCTCAACTCCTGATTGTGAGCCCGTGGATATGGCTGTGAGCTTTGGATTTACCAACGTCAAAAAGACACCGCTTCAAGTTTTGCTCGCCAAAAGAATGCCTCCAGAAACCTATGGATGAACACCAAAGCACAAGTGACACGGTTGAGGATATTTACACGCTTTTATTAGTCTCTTTTCCACTTTATATTACTTTTAATTTACTAAATAATATATATATATATATGATCTCGAAAAAAAAAAAAAATGCTTAAATTTCCTGAACCCAGAAATATCTACAACATAAATTGATCCGAGATTTATATTAATTATCAAATCATCATGCTATTGATCCTGTTCGATCTATATGTCATCAAGTTACAAATACTATCGACTGTGTTGTTATGAGGGATAATCCTTTGTCTGTATATTAAATTAGTAATCTTCATGGTAGATAAACAATTGTTAATCTTCATACGTATCATTCTTATACACTACAAGAAAAATAAGAATTAACGATCGCAAAAAAC
The DNA here is from genome assembly GCA_035590655.1 of Pouteria glomerata. Lineage (NCBI taxonomy): Eukaryota > Viridiplantae > Streptophyta > Magnoliopsida > Ericales > Sapotaceae > Pouteria > Pouteria glomerata. Next base: position 4,875 of record JAVXUM010184937.1, read on the forward strand.
GGTCGTCTAAACTCGGTAAGCGGTCGTCTATACTTTAGACGACCGCCTGACGACTGCTACGTAGCGGTCGTATCTGCCGGGATCGACAAAAATAATAAAGGCGGTCATCAAAAATCACGACCGCTAAAATAGATTTGACGACCACCTCAAAGCAGTCGTTAAAAGTCTGAATGGTATTCTGATAACCTATTTGGCGACCGCCTCAAAGCGGTCGTCTAAATATTTAACGACCGCTTTAAGGCGGTCGTCAAAAGTTAACCTTTTTTACGACCGCTTTCAGGCGGTCGTCTATTGTATTTTATTTATTTATTTATTTATTTTACCAACATATGCTTATTCTACCATCTATGGTATTTTTTTTTAACCAGCAAACACTCATTTTTGCTAAAACTAAAAAAAACCTGTACATTCATATAATAAAACAAACAGTATATTAAGTAAAACTATTCATTACATACATAGTACAACAATATGAAATTATTCAATAGAATTTAAAATTTTCATAAAATATTTAATAAAATACACACGACATTATTCTTAATTTTACAAAACATAATCAAAACAATATTTTCGAGTGAATGTCGACCTCAAAACTATAAGCGAAGCCATCAAACCTGAAATAAATAAAAAATTAAACTATTTTATTTTTTTATACATAATTATCCTATCCAGTGTAAATTTGAATTTCAATTACACAGAAGAATTACGAGTGAATATATTCTTCAGGGTTTAAGGAAAGAATAAGGATTAACATAAATGAAACAACACTGGTACAACACATTGAAAAAAACAGACCATACCTGAGCTATTTTGTTTCCACAACTTTGTTTTCAACTAAATCACATTTGTTCCCAACTAGAAGCTTGCATACACTGTCATTTGCGTATTTATCAATCTCATTCAGCCATTGCTTAACATTGTTGAAGCTCTCCATCTCAGTTACATCATAGACGATCTGTTGCAAATGCAAATGCCAATACAAGTAAGCACTGTTCACAAGCTTCATGGGGAAAAGCCCAGAAACATACAACTCAATACTTTTCAAAAAAAAAAAAATACATAAATAAATAAACAACAGCTTAATATAGCAATTGTTCTCAACTGCAAAAAGAAAAAAATAAAGTAAGAACAGTTATTGGCAGTAGCTTCAAGGGAGAAAAAAATATAAAAATGCAGATGTAAAGAGTGACGGGTGTAAAAATAAATGTATACAAATGTATGTTCAAAAAAATAATATAAAAAATAAAAAATCATTTTAAATAATTTTCTTAAATGTTCTCTAACTTTATTCAATAAATACATTTTTAAATTATACTAATTTTTTTAAACTTTTTCTAACTTAAACAAATTTTTACAAAACACTCAACTAACCTACTAAAGTGACACATTTCGATTAATTGTAAAGAGCCACATTTCGATTAATTGTAAGTGCTTTTAAATTTTACTACATCTCAAACAACACCAAGGATCTGCAACTCTCATGAGCGAAAAAATAGATCACAGAAAAGATTCCAAAAAACCCAAATAAATATAAAAGTTCAACAACCAATGAGAAATCAGAAATTTCCAAAAAAAAAAAAAAAGAGAGAGAGACACTCCTACCTTTAATGGCTCAGGGCACTGGTGACCTATGTAATCATCCAATGTTTCATCATTTTCAGTAAATTCATCCCCAACGGTAAAAACAACAATCAGGTAGTCAAGAATTTTACTCTCAAACAAAGTCTGCAGGTTAGAAAGGGCAGATTTTTATCTTCAACAGGAACTAATTAAAAGCATCTAGCTAGCATACAAAAATATGACTATTTGTCACTGATTGAGCATAGACTTGCATTTTCTTACATAATCTTATCATCATGGGTATTAAACGAGTTCATTAGCAGCAGAGATACATTGCATCCATACTTGGAGTTTAGGAACTGTACATGACCCAAACTGTCAAGAGCAAAGTGAATAGGAGAACCAGAAAAGTGAAAAACGTACACAATAATATTTGAAAGACCTCGATTTGGGTAAAAATTAAGTCTACGAATGTCAACCCATTACGAACTTCAATGATAGATCTGCATCAACAAATAAAATTAATGAATAATAAATCCATTCCATTAGGGATTACACAAACAATCAAGAACTTGATAAGAAAAAAATGCATAAGTTTGATAGTAATCACATAAAAAATTTAAATGTGAGTAATTTTTAATAGATTGTCTTTTTAAATTATATCAGAAAATTGCATATATAGTTATCACTATGTTTGAATGACATTTTTTAATTTTATCAACCGAAAATAATATTCAATATTCATGACTGATTTTTTTTTTTTAATCTATGAGTGGTATGCTTGAGTGAATTTTATACATCTTAAGGAAAAGAAAAAAGAAAAAAAAATCCCAACTTTTGAATGCAGGAAAATGTATCTATGAAGTAAACCACAAATCAAACAGACTCAAATATGAGCAAGTTAAGTAAAAAGTTCAGATAAAAACTTCAAAAAGATACCCCTTCTACATAGAAATCATAGCAATTACATTGAGAAAGTAGAAATACTAATTTTGATCTCATGCTTTCCCCGTGACGATCAAATAAGCATCAACAGAAAGCATTTTCAACAGCATTCCAAAACTAATGCACCTCTTTTCTAGATGCCATAGCAGTCCCAAAGTGAAATAAAAGTTCCAGACAATAATGAATGAAGTCACAACAGTTTTTTTTTTTTTTTTTTCCTTTTGATACTAAGATGTCCTCAACTTTGAGCGGGACTAATCCCTTATGCAGTCACAACAGCTTCATTTAAAAAGAAACCATAACAAATTTTTCCAAGAGACAAGATACTGCTTCCCCCGATAGCCAAATGAAACATTGAATGGTGAACATATCTTAATTTGTCGAAACAGATAGTGGGGATCCCTGCATATTTTTCAAAAAAAATCTTAGGAACTACTTTGATTCAGTAAACCATACACATACTAATATGAAATTTAACCAACTCAATTTTAAGCTAAAAAAACCCAATAAAACATTGAGCATACCAGATAAATGCCACAGCAAATCTAAGGAGAGAATATTTTAAACAAACTTGACAATAGCAAATATAAAGAGTCAAATGTTAGCAAAAAACTTGGATGTGGCAATGAATAACCATTCAAAATATTGGTTCAAAACTAGTTGAGATGCAGAGACCAACAACAATAAAATGACATAGAGCCAAACTGAAATAAAGGTTTTAAAATAGAAACTAAGATAAGGAGCGCTGAAAGAAGTTAACATCTTCGACCATAACAAGAGAATAAAAAATTTATATGTAATTCAATTGTACTGAAGGATAAAAGAAATATAATGAAGAAGGCCAGAGGCACACTTAGGACTAGTGTAGCCCATTGTAGTTCCCAAGCCTCCATTAAGCTTTAAAACAACAAGTTTGTCTAGAAGCTTCTTAGTTCCTACAAGATCTATAAGAATTAACTAGATCAGAAATACCATATAATCCCCATTCTGAAATTAGTCGTGCGCAATTTTACTTTAGCATAAGCAATTAAAAAAGAACCCTGAAATAAACTTAGCTTCAGGTTTCGGTGCTAAGCTGTCATAAAGAACCACCACCTCATCAGTAGGAGTCTGAATCTTATTCCAGTTGACACACTGTGCTTCACCACTTCAATCGAAAATACCACAAGTTTTGTTAAAATAAACTCCAACATATAAAAAAAGTTGCGAATTTTAGACTTTTCAATCTTAGAACCACCAAATATATATATATATATCCAAGACAGAGCCCTTAAGTCCAGTGAGGCACGATTGCTTCCAGAGACACACACCCATGTCACAAAAAATCAGAAACCCCCTATGCTCGGAGTGAGAAATTGACAGAAGGAAAGAAATAGAGAGAGAGCTTGACAGAGGAGGAGGGAGACAGGCAAAGGAGGGGAGAGAGAGAGGAAGAGGAAGATAGAGAGAGAGAAAGGAGTTCATTCTTAGTCGTTCACCGGGCAGGAATGGGGTGCACAAGTGAGGTTCACCGGAGGAAAAACTGACGATGAGGCAAAACGAGCTCGAACAATAGAGAGGGAGAGAGAGGTATAAGAGAGATAGAGAGAAAGAGAGTGAAATGAATCTGTGCAGGGAGAGAGGGTTTTGGAGGGAATGGAAAACCTTTAACGACTGCTTCAAAACAGTCGATCGTATGTTTCAGGCAATCGTCTAAAAGGATATCCACGACCGCTTCTTAGCGGTCGACTGTTCTCAAGTTTCTTTTCCCCCAATTCTAGTAGTGATACCATCTTATATATAAAATAGTTTAATTATAATATCTCTGTTTGGTCAAGGTAACATAAAATTTTTAATATAATATAAATATTCTAAAATTTATAGTGAAAGTTTTGTTTTTGTTTTATAACTTTTAAGCATATTTTAATCTTTTAAAAAATTATTTAAAAACTTATAAATAAAAAAATCCATTTAGGGTAAAAAAACAAAAAAATTTCCACTTGTAAGCAAAAGTTCTTGATTAACACAAACTTGCAGAAAATATGGAGTCTGACATCGCGGAAATTCAAGCCACTTTTAGAGTAATCCAAATTTTCAATACCTTGCCAAACCGTGCTTGCTTAAAAATGCTGATCGGCAATGTCGATGCCTGGAAAGTATCCACTACTATAACAATCAATAAAAATCACACTAACAATTTCAATTTAAGAAAATGATAAAAATTTATAAGTTATTTTTTATTTCAATCTAATTAAAAAATAGGGATAAAATTTTTTTTTAATATTTTTTATCTCAGTTTTTTTTTAAACTGTAATTGTATTTCATATATCTTGTATGCCTTTTTGAAAGATATAACGAAATAAAAGATTAGTGAAAATTAGATCTAGAAAAAATTAAGATAAAAAAATTAAAAAAAATCATATCTTAGAAAAAATGAAATAAAATACAATTTTTTATTTATATTTCTTGTTTAAGTTTTCTTGTTTTGTAAAAAAAAAAAAAAATATAAATTCAACAAATTTATTTTTATTTCAAATTTTTAAAAATTTATAAATATAACAGAAGAAAAATAAACACACACTTTATTAAACAGGGCATATATAAATAAATGACTGCTGTATAAATCCTTGCGTATGAAAAATATAATATTGAGAAAACTTTACCAACGGTTGTTGACGAGTGCGTTTCGTATACACTTCTAGTACGAGAAAACCCGTAGTCGCTATCTGAGAGTGCGTTTCGTATGCACTTAAATAGCCAGATGCTTGCTAATGCTTTTACAGGGGTAAATGATTTTCAGTATGTTAAAATTATAAATATAAATATAAATATTACTAAAATGGGCGTTAAACGGTCGACCATACGTATATGGTTTGATGAATCAAACAATGCAAGGGCCGTTTAGCTAATTTTCGGAGCCGAGGAAATTATAATTTAGAAAAATAAAGATAAGAATAAAAAATTTTGAAGAAAAATATTTAATAATGATGAAACAAAAATAAATTAGTTTATAAATAAATTAATAAAATTTATATATAATTTTTTTAAATCAATAAGACACTAAGGGCTCGATTGCGATAGCCTCAAAATTTTTTTCACCCGTATATGAATTGATGTGACATTTATTGCATGGTTTGGAGAATTTTTTGTTGTCCTGGAAAAATTTTGCTTGCGAAATATTTTGCGGGAGAAGGTGTATTATTTTTAGAGAGGGTTTGAGATTTCTAAAATAATACGGGAGAAAGTATATTATTTTTGGAGAAGGTTTGAGGATGAAATTAGTATGTTTGGAATGACACAAGGATAAAAAAGTTATTTAATAATTTTTTACATAATACAATTAACCTTATAAATCATTTTTAAAAATTTATACAAACCAAATACTATTTAATAACTCTTCTTAATATTTCATTTAAACCAATTATTTTTTATCCCCCTTTATAAATATCACATCAATATGAATCCACCCACTATAAATAATACTCTTTGATAGGGAATACCCGACCAGCTTATATAATTGACCGACCCGACTGACTTAGCTTAGATTTTGGATTCCTTTTGGACACTTCATGACCAAAGGAATCGGGGGCATCTGATAGGGTGCACCCGATTAATCTATA
>JAVXUM010184949.1:0-10978 GCA_035590655.1 Pouteria glomerata
TTAATAGTAATAGTTTTTTTTTAGGGTGACTAATATCCTTAAAAGTTAATAAAATATGACTTAAATATAATTTTCTAAATCTGGTCTAATATTATTAGATCTGAACCGGATTGGATCTGGACGAAGACCAACCCATTAGCAGGGCTAGTAATAATCATGAACTTTCTGTGATTTGATTTTTCTTAAAAATTGATTTTTGAGATATAACATCATCTGCTATATTTTTGATCAAGTCTTCACAGGTCTCGATGAACAGTTCATTCAGAAGGGAATCAATGAGCCAACTGAAAAGCAAAACCCATCCAAGCTACATAAGAATATGTAATGAACTCATCTAAAAAAGTAAGACAACAAAGATAGCAGAAATTTTTCATTAATTGCAAAAACTGTCATACAGAAGGCAAAGCCAAATACATATTCTTAATATGTTCAGTACAGATCAATCTAGAACTGTGAAAACAAGAAAGGAGAGGTAACCAAGAAGTCCTCGGGTTCTCACTTCTCGACTTGATCTTGGAAGCCTTGGTCAGAGGGAGCTGACTCTTTAGCTGTCATCAGACTTCTCAAGGTCTGAGAATCTTCATCTGCCTGAGCTGAAGGGTCATCTCCTTGAATTTGCTCGGGAACTCCTCCTTCTCCTCCTCCCGAAGTCCCTTCCCCAGATTTTTCACCCCCTGGCTCTGAAAGCTAAAGGGGGGGATCACTCCGTCAGGAATGGGGAAAGGGACCTCTTGGTAATAGTCAGAGGTTGGATCAATCCCTAACCTCTGCATGGCCGCCTCCCAGCCTTCCAAGAAGTATATGTTCATCGCATTCTCCATCTGGCCGAGGTAATCCTGGAGTTGGTCTTCCAAGTCTTTGGCAGATTTTTCCTCGCAGGCCTTGAGCCTTTCTGTTGAAGATTTGACTTCCTCCTTCAACGAGGCGTTGGAGTTCATCAAGTTGAAGTAGTCCAACTGAACTCTATTTAGCTCGGCGGACTTCTTCTCGTACTCTCCCTTCAACTGTGAGAGCCCTCCTTGAGCTTCGGCAAGTTGATCGTTCTTTATTGCCATCTCGGCTTCCTTGATCCTCAAGGAGGCCTCACAGCTCTTCTCTACTTTCTTCTTCTCCAGTTCTAAGGCTTTGTTACGGCTTCTGAGGCCTTCAATCTCACCTTTCGCATTGTCAGCTGCAATTTCTGCAGCCTTGAGCCTTCTGACGAGCTCAAAAGAATGAATGCTTGACTGAAAATAAAAGAAAGGATTGTCAGAGCATAATCACTTAAATAAGAAAGAAGCAAATAAACTTCTGTTGAAATACTTACAGACACAACGTCTTTCATCATCATTTTGCACAAGTCCACTGAACGATGGGCTTTATTCTCTCGGACGTCCCTAGGGGTGAGGATACCTTCGAGGTACTCCGTTGGGTACGAAAGGGCAGAATCACGGACGGTAAAAGCTCGGCCTTCAAGGAAGTCCACGTGTGGTACTATCACCCTCGGCAAAAATAATTCCTCGTGTCCGGATGAAGAGGGATGAATGGTTGAAGGACGAACAGCTGGAGGTGGGGAGGTTTGCAGTGAAGATACACGCTCTGTATGAAGAGTAGCATGTTGAGCCTCCCTTGCTGTGTCTTAAGACGATTCAGACGTTTCTTCAATTCTTCGGCGTTGAAGAGGTGCGAGGGCTTCATCCTCCCTGGATTCAGTTTGCTCCGAAGAGCCATCTCGAGCAGCCTCTTTAGGAGCCTCCTCCCTTACCCTCTTCTTTCTTTCAAGCACTAGGTGTATCAAGCTTTTCTTAGGAGCCATCTCTCCTTCGAAGTCTTCAGAAAAGATGGGATCAAGGACCTCCCTCTCCTCCTCTTCCTCTTCTCCCCCTTGCTCGGATTGATGGAAAGGAACGATGGCTGTTATTGCCGGAGCGGTGGTGGGCTCATCAATGGCAAGAGCTACCTTCGGTGGTGGTCTCCAACTAGGATGGTGAGTGCAATAGAAATCCCACTTCTGCTCTTCGGACCAGCTAAACCACTGAAGAAGTTTATCAGAGGCTGTTGTGATACTGAAGCCTTGGGGGGGGAGCAACAAAGGACTTGTAGGCAGGAACGTAACCCAGAAGGATTGGCGCCGACCTTGCAAATGGGAAGGTATCTGCTCCTCCCAAAAATTCCAACACTATCTGAATGTGTTGGAGGTCGGCTAACGTCCCCTTAGCCCAAGTTTTCTTTTCTCGAGCGTCTGCACAACAGAATTGAAATCCAAAGGTTAGAAATTTACAATTCAATGAAGAAATAATACCAAAAGAGTTGGAAGGGATTATAAAGTTAAATAACCTGGTCCAAATGACCGTGCGGTGATAGGAGGATCAGGGTCTTCCTCGGGGCCGTGCATCCATTGCCCCGAGACAACACAGAGGTCGTCCTCCATTCCCTTGATATTGTCAGGGAGCATATGTACTAGGGATTTTTCAGGTCGGGATTTTAAATACCACCTGTTTTCGCCCTTTCCAACCCTCTGGATACTATAACAGTACAATAGGTCCCACTCCGTAAGGTGGAACCCATATTTATGATTCATGGCTTCCACGCCATTTACTATCCTATAGAAATTATGGGAAACATTCCCAGGGGAAAGCTGTAACCTTAAGAACATACGACGAAGAAAAGAAGAAACAGGGAACCTAAGCCCTCCCTCTGTGATGGCGATCAAGGGAAATACTCCTACACCACGGTCAGATTCCCTCGCTAACCTTAAACCTACATTAGCAGGGATATTGTATCTCTGCTTAAAAGCTTCAATCCCCTCTCTTTTAACTTCCTCTGCTAGCCTACCCATTCTCACTATTCGAACAAAAGACTAAGAAGAACGGAAAATGAAGTGAAAGAAAGAGAGCACTCACCCCAAGTAAGGTCGAAACTCAGATTGGGAACGAAGACGATAAAAGCAGGAGCGAATTCGAAATAGGAGGCAGAGAACTTAGGTTAGGGCAAGTGTCGAAAAACTTGATGGAAGCCAATACATTCAGTAGATATACTCAGAAAGAGGGGGAAGAAGGACAAAGCTCACCGCTCATTAATGCTTATTTGAAATAAACATTTATTGGCGCCGTCAAAGCCATCTTTTTGGGTTTTCGAAAAGGGAAACGTTACTAGGAAGACAGAAAGTCACTCGCGTGTTGTTTGATAGTTGAAAGTAATTATTCTTGGGATTTTTGATACTCTGCTCGAGTAATCCCTTACCCGAGCAGAGTGGGGGCATATTGTTGGTACAAAAACTATTATGACACGCGGGGCACGTATAAAAAGACACGTGGTAGATTCTTAAGCTAAGCCTGCCGAGCAAGTTGGTTTACCGACCAAACGTAGAGCAGATTTGATTTACGCCCGACCATAAAGCGTATCCAATATTTAATGATTTTATATAATAACCAATTTGATTTGTTCAGTATATTCTAGTTTAACAATATCTAAAGGCTTTATCTCACTACCTTTCTCTTATACACGTGGCAACATGAAATGACATTTGGACACTCTTCCCTCTGAATAAACCTCCAAAGTTAATCCCCTTTTTACCCTTATTTAATGCTACAAGACCCGCATTAAATGAAAGAAGAAGAGATACTCGTGCCAAGCAGCCAAATAAGGAAATAATGATGATCATTGGGTGAAGATAATAATATTCTATAACATCTTTCTTACTATAAATACAACACTTCAACAGAATTCCAGGTATGTTCACTATTGCCCACTGAAGTTCCTGAAGATTTCTTGAACATTTTCTTTACCACGAACTGACTTAATCATCGGAGGGGATTTGGTCGGGAACCCCCTGGCCAATTCTTCTGACAAATTTTGCCCTGCAGATCAACTTGCATTGCTTTTCAGTGGACGTGGTGATCACGCTCGGTAGTATTTTTTGCTGCTGAACAGTACTATGAGTGGGTCAACATTTAAAATGACTTTCTTTTTCCTTTTAGCGGTTTTAAAATCTACACCAAGTCGTTCCAATTTGCACGTCTTACAAAAGTTAATTTGCTTAATTTTACTTATGCTCTGCACCCTTTATCGGGATCATGCAAAGATCATCCCCTGATTGTCTATGGTGACTCTATTATTTGTGTACATTTTCTTAAAAAATCCTTGTCACAAATTTTTTCATCCAAGAGCGAAATATATTGTTCGGCTTCCCCGTCAATGCTGTAGCATTCGTCCTGTTTCTTTCCTTTGAGTTTTTATTGTGGATATTTTCTAGCAATGATCACATTTCGCCTTGTTAGGCTTAATTTTCCATACATTATTCGATTCTGTTCTATCATTGGCATGCCCCTTTGGTATCATTCAAGTACTCTGCACCTTTTCGTCTGCATTAGTGCCGTATTGTATCTTCTGTCCATTCCATCTAATTGTACTACCGGACCAACGTTTGACAGTAGTTTCACTCGTTAACACTCACCTTCAATTTTATGGTACCAATTCGGCTCTCTCACAGCTAGACAACATCATGGTCAAAGTTTTGAAACGCCACTATTTCTGGAAATTAATTTTCTCTTGATTTATTCCTTGAAAATTTTGCTTGTCATCGTCACAATTGTAGTAAAAGAACTAAACTTGCAATCTTTGGAAAACTTGTCATCGTCACAACTGTAGTAAAAGTACTAAACTTGCAATCTTTCGCTTTTCCACCTAGATCACCATTTGCTGATGTCGCTTCTATTGCTTCATTTTGAGATATGGCCTTCTTTAATACACATCTCCTTTGTTAATGCCTTCGCCTAGCAAGGAAACTCGAGCTCGTGTTGTCAACTAACACCAACCAACTGATCTACAAGATACTACTACTCTAAAACTTGCCCCCGAGGCATAGGTCGTCTGGCAAAGAGCGAGCGTGTGGTTAAATCCGCGCCAACTGACGCTGGTTCGATTCCTTCCCATAGCGATATTGAATCTGCATTGCACATGATTGGTAAAGGCGAGCGTTCGCACCCTGGGCACCCGAGGCACATCCCGTGATTTACCTCCCTCACGATACTTCAAGGCAGGGGCGGTGAGGGTCCCTAAGGTTAGGGTATGACCTTTACTACTACTCTAAAACTTGTACCATTGAAATTGTCCAATCCGTTTCTCGTTTGCTCATTCTTACTGTCCAGCTTCCTCCTTCTCCTCTCCAGGTCTGATGTCATCCACAGTCTAATGATAGCTTGATTCTTCTATAAAATCATGTGCTTTTTATGCAATTATCACAAACCATATTTGTACTTTTTAAAAACATTCTCAATACATTTGTTGTGTAATTCGTTATCTTTGCTTCACTCGTCTAAAATTAAAATCTCATGATTTTGGCTTGGTGGATGGATCTAGGATATTAAAAAAAGATTGGAAATAGCTCAATTGAAAAAATAAAAAAATATAAACAGATTTAATAAATATGTTCTGCCTCTGTTTTTAATGTAGTTTGAACTGGTGTGCTCGTAACGTCGTCATCTACCTCCTGGTAAGCTCAATTCCTATTTTTGAATTACTCCGTTTCTGGACAGCGAGCAAAAACCTCACTGTTTTTGCAATTCGAGGGCTCGAATTTTGCCTGTAACGGTGATTGTCACTTGTAGGGGTCCAAAAAAATAAATCAAACACAACATAACAATTGCCTACATCGACATCCACAATCCACAACCAGGATCCGAGAACTTCACTATATCCGAAACATTACAGAGGAGAAGAATAGACATGTCTAACTCAACTCACCTTCTCCAGATCGCCTTGTCACCTCTCTGTCTTTGCCTAAACCCAGTAGCCTCTACCCGAGCTCCCCTGATCCCAGGCTCACATTTTGCCCTCACACTCTTCGCCCTTTAAACACGAATTGTTAGGATTTTTCACGCCGATGTGTGAAGGGGAGACTGTTGTGCGAAGAGAGAGATTGTCAGGGTTTTTCATCTCCATAGTGGAAGAGGGGCCGGTGGTAAATTTACAAGTGTGAGAAAAAGTCTAACTCCTTGACCTAATTTTTGAAATTGAGATAGATCAAGATCACCATCATTGATATGAGAGCTCAGGTCCAAGGCTCAATATGTGAAGGGGATATTATTGGAGCTTTCACTTTGGTTATGGAAGGGCTTGGGTGTCAGTTTACAAGTGTTAGGAAAAAACCCACTGAGAAAAAAGGGTTGTGCTCCGTTGCTGCGGCTAATAGGGTGGGTGGCTTGCCGGTGCATGCCCGCGGCTCCTTCAGTTGTATGCCGTATTACAGCTGAATTGAAGATATATATGTATATAAATTGTCAGGTGTAATTAACTAGGATCTCATCCTCTTATTATTAACGTATCAAGCATGTTAAAAAAATTATAATATAATTTGAATTTAAAATCTAATATTTAGTTTCATATTTTTTATTGAAAGTTGGAAAATAAATCCTTGAGAGGGTCCATAAAATTATATCAATCCGTTGTCAATAAATATTTATTTTTCTTCTTTTTCATCCTTTTATTTGTTTTTTAATTTATCATTGTAGTATTTTAGCGATTGATCTGTTTATTTTGAGCTCTTCATTGGATTTGGGGTGAATAATGCTATTCCGGCCCTTGAATTAAAATTTAATAACTCATATATATTTATTTATTTTTATTAAAAAATTATAAATACATCTAAATCGTTAAATTTTACTCTGTTCAATGTCAGCTCCCCTATTTTTTCTGTATTATCTGTATTAGTTGCCCCTGGGGCACAGGTCAGATGACGAAAGATGGGAGGTGCTGTGATGGCAGTTAGCCGGTGCGGGTTCGAGTCCTGTTACGGGCTTACCCCCGCATTACACGATCGGTAAAGACAACTCCCTAACACTACGCCACTGATGTATATCCCACGATTTATCTCTTCCACGATACTCCAGAGCAGGGACGGTGGGACCCCTAAGGTCAAGGTATGACATTTTTTTTTTTTTCTTTCTTTCGGTATTCGTTGTAGTCTCAACAGGCAGAACTTTTGGCTAGTTGTTACATTTTTAATTTAAGAAGCACCAATAATGACCTATGATATATGACACAACACGATTTAATCACAAAAATAAGTAATTTTTTAAAAATTTCAAGACACAACATGTAAAAAAATATATTTTTATGTCATATACATAAATATTTATTCATAGTTAATAAAAAAAATCAATGAAATAATAATTGAATTAAAAAAAAGAACTGTATACTATATATCTTAATTATTGCAATATCTTCTCTACGTGGTAATTATCTTCTATTAAATAAAATAAAGTAAACCAACACATCATTCAAAAAAAATTACTTTATCGTAAAATAAATTATGACATGGAAAGGGGTGAAGCATTTAATTCTAATCCTCAAAAAAATAAATAAATAAAATAAAAAGACAAACTCTTCCATGATGCTTAACGAAAAAAAAAAAAAAAAAATTACAATAAGCATTTCATGCTATTATCGAACAGTGTTCGAGACAAATTAAGGAAGAAAAAATTGATCGAGTGTCATGAACATCTTTCAACGTGTCTGGGGCATTTGGTGCAACGAAAAACAACGGAAAATATGATTTGAGTGATTTTTAGGTGTAAATGCTGAACTACGCATTTTAGAAATTAATAATGAAATTTTTTGACTTTTACAGAGAAATTCGTCGGAACGGTTTTGAAAGCTTTTAAAAAAATATTGACAATGGATCTTATTTGATAACTTGGATAACAGTTGTTACATTAAAAAAAAAAATTATAGCTGCTCTATTAATCGAACTCGAGTTACGCAATTTTTTTCTAAAGTTGTAATAAGTGTGAATGTGTAAAAGTAGTAGAGAATTTTAAAATTTTTTGAAAATTTTTCAAAATTTTTCAGAATTTTTCAGCGCGCCAAATGCCCCTTTATAGTGTTGGAAGCCAAAGAGAAAAAAATAAAGGAACTCGCTTAATCATGTGCCTAATACGTATCCCTTGCGTATCAGTGGTGTGTTTATATCTGGAGTGTGCCGTACTAATAATTTAGCCTCCAAAGAGTGTTCGTGCTTGATAAACTATTTGATAGGGTGCACCCGACCGAACACAATGCCCGACCACAAACGGTCAAATCAGCTAGCGGGTGTGACCCTAGCACCGCTGTTTGTATGATCAACCCTGACCCGATCGGTATTAATCGATCGGTCGGTCCCCTACCCCGAAGTGATAGATCCCGAGCGATCGGCGCTGTTACGTGCCCGACCGACCTTAACAAAAAGACGAATGTGTACGTGTGCACGTGTTATGTGTACGTGATACACCCACCACTACCCTCTGACACACCATGATCCGCGCTAAGAATTACGCTCCACTACTAACGATTTCGGCTGGTCACCAGAGAATATCGTCCTTAGGATCTACATTACACGTGGCACATTATGATTGAAAGGGAATACGATAATCTACTGTTCACATGCACAACATTCATGTAACGTCAATCACACCTATATATACATCTTCACCCTTGATATGAAGGTACGCGCAGAGAGTCACCTTGCTGTTATTCTGCCAAATTATTATCTCAACTCTCTCGCTAACTTAATCATCGGAGGCTCTTTGGCAGGCACCACTCCGGTGTTCAGACAGCTATTACCGGCAACCCGGAAGAGTCCTGGACCATCCAGCGTAGCATTCAGTTAACTGCACTATCACTATTTATTTTTGATAAAATATTCATTTTAATAAAATTAATTCAAGTTAATTTTATAAAATATTTATTTTTAATAATAGTTAAACTTATCTTCCATTATCATTGTGCATTTATCAAACATTAATTCAACATGCAAATCCCCAAGTTAGAAGTTCTCCAATTCTACACACGCGCATATGTATATATATATATATATGCTAGGAAGAACACATACAAGGTGGGTGTCATCCTTCTACCTCAATGAAGATAATCCTAGATTGCAGATGGTGAAGAGGACTTGTAGAAGATGTCCCAACGAGCTCTCAATGCTCCACCCCCTTGGTCTCGTCTACCCCCAACTCTCTATATTCTGGTGCAGCCATGAAGTGATGAACATGATGAAGTGAAGAACTGGAGAAGAAGGATTACATGGGTTATAAACACATCACTGGATGCCCTCTCTGCCATCATCACGTGAATGACTCAGTTCTTACCTCCCAAACTCTCCTATGCACGTATTCTCCTCACTGCCCCAAGTCTGTAAAGGCAAAAATCAGACATCCCACTTCCCTTCTACATCAAACCCATTGGCCAAGCTCAAAGATTCCCACTCACATTCAAGTTGGTCAAAGAAGAATATGCACGAGTGCCATGTGTAGGTTTCTAACATGCAGGTGTGGGTTTATTTAGGTATGATGGTGTGATGGACCCAAAATCATAGGGGACTTGCTGGAGCCCTGCTAGGGGATAAAATAGCTCTGGTCGGGCAGCAAATAACTACTCATAGAATAGAATAGGGTGCTTTAGGTTAAGCATATGAATATAAGTTGGGACTTGACAATGACAAAGTGGTGTTCGGAAATATAACAATCATCAAGTAATGCACATGTTCATGCTCAAAAATATTTGAGGTGTGGCTGTACAAAAATATGGAACACAAAATAACCCTTTCAATGGTAACAACAAAAATATGAGGAAAATGATCTGCTTGTAAAGAGCAATAATAGACCCAGTATATGGATTTATTTAGTCTTAGTTTAAATATATATAAATGAAAACAAATCTATTTATTTTGATGAAATTATCAGTGGATGAGAATGCCTTTATAGTAGAATAACGCCTCAATTATAGTAGAATAACGCCTCAGCAGTTAGATAATGTCCCCAACGGTAGGATAATATCCCCAGCTGTGGTGGAATAATGCTCCAGCAGTAAAACAAATGTTTTTCGCAATAAAACAATTACATGGGAGTAAATACGTTTTCCACAGATGACGTCAAATGGGCAGGGAAATTTTAACCCCATTTGCACACTTTTTCCCATTTGCCGCTCTCCTAGTGCGGAACTGCACATAAGAAATTGTGAAATAAACCGGCCGAAGGTGGTCCTCAACTAGAAACACTTCGACGTTCAAGTTAGAAATAGGTCGTAATAATGATAACAATAATAATCTCATATATATATATATATAGAGAGAGAGAGAGAGTCCTTACTTTGCATATGCCTCTAATATTTATAGATATATAATGTCTGACATGCACTAGTTTGATTTGAATAGAATTATGGTAGATAGTATTAAATGCTAGTAATGATATAAGCATTGGAGTTGGTGAAGGAATAATCTTGAATTGACTTTTTGTATTCATTTTGCTATCTATCTCTTGATACACTTGAGTGTAATAAATAAAGTAATTATACCACGTAACTATCAAATTATTTAGTCTCAATTTAACTAAAATATAATCCCTAGTCGAGGTATCATTTATGCTCTGTTTGTGAGTTTAGAAGAGAAAAAAAAGAAAAGGAAACATTAATTGGGAGAGAAAAGAAAGCAAAAGAAATGATAATAATTTTCTTTATATTTATTTGAGAGTTTGCGAGAAAAAAGATAATCACTTTATTTCTTTTTATTTGGGAGTTGAGAACAAATGGAAATAAAAGAAAATGTCTATTGTTATTTTACTGCTATACTCTTATATTACCAAATCAAATCAAACCAAGTCTTTTCCTACTAGGTGGGGTCAGATATATGGATTTGACGACGCTAATCAAATCTATTTAGAGTCATGTTCTCCGTTAGATCCATATAGGCAAGATTATGTTTAATAGTTTCTTTCCCACTACTCTTGGGCCTCCCTCTCACTCTTTCTCTCCTATTTTTGGCAAATAGGATTAAATGGATCCATTTTGAAATGATTAAAAATAAATGCAAACATATTCACCTAACTAAAAAATAATAATAATAAATTAAGAAATTAATTTACCCTAATTTATTGCTGCAGTTCGGGGTGCACAAAGAACCCGAACAACCCGAAAACCGAACCAATCCGATCACTTTGGTTCGGGTTAGTTTGGGTCTATA
>JAVXUM010184975.1:0-10976 GCA_035590655.1 Pouteria glomerata
ACCAACAAAATTGAAACCAATTCAAGCTTGGCCGGCCATGCTTCCTTCTCACCATCCATTCACATTAAATATATATATATACAAGCCTAGTTGGAAGGTGGAAAAGTCAACCAACCAAGTTTCATACCCATTGGCTCAAATTGGCTTGACTAAGTCAAGTTTGCCCTCAAACCATGCATTGGCCGGCTCCCCCATTTCCATTGCCTTCCCAACACCAATCTCATGCATTAAACATCCCATTCTCCATATAAATTCATCCCATGCAATCTCCTCCCAACCATCTCCAAGCCAAGCCTCAAAGTTGCAAGATTCCACCACTTAGAAAAGTTAGAAGAACATAGCATCACAACACAAAATTTCCACTTCCATAACCTCAATGAATTCAATTCATAACTTTCTATTCATACCAAAGGTAGGGGTATCACAGTAATTATACTTAACTCTTTTATTTTAAAATGTTATTAACATTGACTATATTTTCATTAAGTCAACTATTAAAACTTAACAGAAAATGTTAAAATAATAAAAATTCAGGTGCTTTTTCTATTGTATCCATATTCTTTTGGGTTTTCATTATTTCTTTTAGTTAAAATTTTCAAAAATATTTAAAAATAAAAATTTTTTAGAGATTTTTGTACAAAAAAACTAACGAAGATGTGAGTTTTGGTTATTTTGACATTTTCTGTCAAGTTTTAATAGTTGATTTAACAAAATAGAGTCAACATTAACAATATTTCAAAATAAAAAAATATAAGTGTAATTTTTTAAATGTTCAGAGATAATAAGTGTAATTATCTAAATGTTGAGGGAAGATAAAGGTAATTTATCCTAAAAATAAAAACAAGTATGAGTGCCTGAGACACATTTGGAGTGGCAAAAGTAATAAAAATTGATAAAAAGTTATTATTTCGTAATTTATGTAATGAAAGAAAAAGTTAAAATTTTTTAGAGATTTTTAGAGTTTTTTTGCGAAATTTGGTGCTCCAAACGAAGAGTGTCATTATGAATTAAAATAATCAATATTAACTTTGTAGAATATTATTTTTATATATTAAAAATAAATTACTCAAATCTATATTACTATATTAATATATGACAGGTAACTTCTTAAAAAGTCAACACATGTTAATTCTTACTACATTTAATATGTGAAATATTAACTTACGTTTATAACAATTAAAAGGAAACAGTCTGGTGAAAAGAGAAAGGTCTGACAAAAAGAAAAGGTGCCTCCAATAAAGTTAGAGGCATAACTTATATGTCTGTTATCCATCTTTTCACTTTTATTGCCTTAGAAAGCAATTCAAAAATAAAAATTGTAAGTAAAAAACAAAAAATTTTCTACCACCTGCTTACAATGTGCATAGACTACTAGAAGAGTCGTAGTCACTCAACTCTTCCAAAATTTTTGATTGGAAGGAAAAAGAAAAAAAAATGAGGTTATTTAGACAAAATGATTCGATAAAATAATATTATAATTAAAATTAGAGGTACAAAGTAAGGTTATAAAATGAAAGAGTACAAATTATAAATTATCTAAATAAAAAAATAGCATAAAAAGGTTGTGAATGATTGCGTGGGGCGATACATGGAGCCCTCTAAGCATTAAGCCACCTAATATTGGTGTATTGACATTATAACACTACACTAGGAGAATGACCTGCCTTCCTGTGGATTTTTGTAATATATTTATTTATATATATAATAAATATCTATATAATGCAAAATAATATTTAATATAACAAATATGTAATGTTTAAACACTTAAAAAAAATTAAATACCTAATTTATAAAAAATTAATCCACTATAGACTTGAAAAAAAAGTAAAGTATAATAGATGTCAGTACTCTTAACAAACAGTAAAAGGCAAAAAAAAAAAAAAATACCACACGTGTCTATCTACCAACAATTCTTGAAATACTTATCAATTATAGACTTATAAAACAAATAAAAAAATGCAACAGGTGTTGATCCTCTAAACAAAAAAATAAAATAAAATATGTGTTAAATTACTAATAGTTGTTAAAATTTTTAAGATAAAACTAACATCAGTGTCTACACAAAATGCCTAATAACATTAAAAAAAAAAAAACTCAAAATACATGTGAATAAAGGTATTATGACAATTTGATGTTGTTCAAATTTACTTATGAGTTAAATTTTAAATTCATAATAATTAGTAATACACATTTTGTATGCTCAATTTTTAAACAGTGGAAAACTTGTTAGATTACAAAAATTTGTAGCAAGCAAAAAGTATGGGATACATTTGTTTAATAATAACAATAACAAATTGGAGACAATAAATAATAGAGAGACACGTGATAGTTGGCATCCTCTTTGAAATGATAAAGGTCCATCGCTATGCAAAGGGGAAGAGAATGGTGTGTAACGGGCAATTCCCCACCATGCTAGAACTTGAGAAAGAGTTTTCCATATTTTAAGAATATACTATTCAAGATGCAGTAAAATTATCTTTACTCGCTCCTCCATCGTTCATCTTAAGGTGAAATTATCATGAAAATTTGTGAAAGTTATTCCTTAACTATCGACTCTTATAAGGGTTGCAAGTTCATAATTAGGTTTAGTTGGTTTGATCATGCACACAGTCAAAATTTTTAATTAATGTGACAAAAAGTTAGTTATAATGTTGTAATATTTTGAATGAGAGTAGAAAAACAAGATAAGTGACAATAGACAGTGAACTAATCTTTTATTAGTTTCTACTACTTTGTACAATAACTCACAGTTAGCTGCTCTATATATAGATCCAATTCCCAACAACTATATCCATAAAAGTAGAGATAAGCATTCACTAAGTTCTAGATAAGTGCAAACAGACAACAAACTGAAAGACTTGGTAAATACATGCAACAAACTCCACTATCAAATGAAGACTTGGACAACTTTTAACTAACTACTGAAATAAAATATTAAGTAAATACTATCAACAATCCCTCCCTTAAACTAAATGTCTATAGAGATCAATTTAGTTTAGGATCACCAATTTATAATGCCCTCCTATTAGGCAGTTCTGTCTTCTTTCGAAGAACAAACTCCAAGCATTCTTCTAAGTTTTTCAAATATAGCTTATTGGATGGGTTTTGTTAATATATTAGTCACTTGACTATCACTTTTACAAATCACCAAATCAATTACACCATCATTGCAAAGATTGCGCAAAAACTAGTATCCTACGTCCATGGGTTTGTTCATTCCATGAAGAACTAAATATTATCATAATAAATATGTGTTACTTTTTGTTGTTGATAATGAAGTGTTTTAAGCACTTTTTGTAACGTAACAACTTGACATGAGGATAAAACTGCTACAACAAATTCAGCTTCTGTAGATGACAAAGTTACAATTTGTTGCTTCTTTGATGACCAGTGTATAGCTCCAGAACTCATCATCAAAACAAATCCTATTGCACTCTTCTTGTCTTCAAGATCTCCAACATAATCATTATCAAAAAAAACCAAACAAGTTCTATTTGCTCTTGTTTTATACTGAACACCAAAATCAGCCATGCCTTTAAGATAACAAAAGATCTTTTTAGCAGTTAACAAATGACTCTCACTTGAACTTTTCATGTATCGACTGATTAAACTAACACCATGCATAATGTTAGGTCCTGCTGAGGTTATATACATCAAACTACCCATTATCTACTTGTAAAGAGTAGTACTTACCTTTTTTGTTCCATCATCTCTCATCAACTTTATTCTACATGTTGTTGGAGTACAAGCTGGGTTACAATCCTGCATTCTGAACCTGTTTAAAACCTCAAGAACATATTTCTTTTTTAGAAATAAATGTACTAGTAGATGATTGTATAACTTCAATCCCAAGGAAATAATGTATCAAACCCAATTCTATCATCTCAAATTCAATCATCATATTTTTCTTAAAAACCTCAATTATAAGTTCATCATTGCCATTATAAATCAAATCATCTACATGTAGACAAACAACAAGTAATTTACTATTACTTTCTAGCTTTACAAAAAGTGCATGCTTATGAGGACATTTGCAAAAATCTTCTCTAGCGAAGTAAGCATCAATATGACTATGACTATACCAAGCTCTTGGTGTTTGTTTTAGTTCGTATTGTTCTCTCTCTCTCTCTCTCTTTTAATTTGTATACTTATTCTCACTACCTTGTTTCACATATCCAAGAGGCAGGTCAATATACATTTTTCCTTACAATTTCCCATGTAAGAATGCCAACTTCACCTCGAGCTGATAAACGTTCCATGAATTTTGGGTAGCCATTGATAGAACCTCGCAAATAGTGTCTAACCTTGCAATTGGAGCGAATACTTCTTTGTAATCAAAGCCAAATTCTTTCTTATTTCCTTTCGTGACTAGATGGGCATTATACTTGTTGATTTCACTATTCTTCTTAAGTTTTATTTTATAATTCTATTTCATGCAAATGAATTTTTGCTCCTTTGGAAGTTTTGACAGCTCCTAAGTGTTGTTATTTTCAATTGATTTGATCTACTCGTTCATAGCTTTTTGCCATATTGGTTTTTCAATAGTTTCTTGGAATATAAAAGAATCACAATCTGCAAATGATGTAAAATGTGAGTAATCATTAGACAAATCATTTCCACTTACAAAGTTCATCATCCAAGTTGGTCGCTGGTCACTTTCTCAATCGTGGTTTATTATTAATTGGATCATCAGTGATCTGATTTTCAGCAGAGGATTGTATTTGATGATTAATCTCATTGTTTGTATCTGAGGATGGCCTTTGTGATTCTATCTTGTCTTATCATCATCTCTATCAAAAGTAGTTGAGATTTGTTGCTATTATATCATCTTTAGTCCAATTCCACGTATCATCCTCATAAAAAATGATGTTTCTGTTGATCACAATCTTCTCATTAAGCAAATTGAATAATTTATATGCTTTAGATGTTTCACTTATGCCAAGAAAGACACATTTTTCACCCTTGTCACCAAGCTTCTTCCTTTTCTCATCTAGGACATGTGCATATGTGACACTATTGAATATTATGAAATGATCTACTGTTGGTTTTCGCTCACTTCAAGCCTCTTTTGGTGTCATATTTTGAACAAAAAATGTAGAAATTCTATTCAACACATGAATGCTCTAGTTTACTACTTCTAGTCAAAAACTCATTGGAATTCTTCCCCTTGCTAGCAAGCTTCTCACCATGTTGAGGATGGTTCGGATTTTCATTTCTAATATACTATTCTATTGTGGTGTATAAGTAGTTGTAAGTTCTTTTCGTGTTACTTGATCATTACGAAAATGCTTAATTTCTTTTGAATAATATTCACCACCTCAATCAATTCGCAAAGTTTTGATTGCTCTCTTTATTTCATTTTCAACTCGTGCCTTGAAGCTTTTAAATGCATTAAAAGCTTTTGATTTCTCTTATAAGAAAAAAACTCAAATTTTCAAATTATAATCATTAATAAAAGTGTTTAAGTATCTTTTACCCCCATTAGAAGTTGGATTGATCGGATCACAAATGTCGAAATGAACCAGCTTTAGCACATTTTTTGCTCTCATGACTTTTCGTGGGAATAGAGAATGGTGTTGTTTGCTAACAATACATTCTTCACAAACTTTAGAGGGAATAGTAATTTAGGAAAGTCCTGTTAGCATCTTCTTTCATTGGAGAGTTGTTAATCCACCAAAATTCAAATGGTCATATCAAAAGTGCCAAAGCCGTGATGGATCATTCACCTTAGGTACAATAAAAACAATTTATTCGAACTCATCTGAATAGTAGCCATTGCTCTTTTTGAAGGGTCATATATCTCACAAGCTTCATTCTGAATAGATATAACATATCTATTTTCTTGCAATCGACCAGTACTTAGCAAATTACTTTTCAAATTAGGAACATAAAAGACATTAGAGATTGTTTCAACAAAACCATTTTCGGTTCTTATCTTAATGTCTTATTTTCTTATAACCTTTACATTACAATAATCCCCAAAACTTACAGTAGTATGAAATCTTCATTTAAGGAAGATTTACAATCACACATATGATTGCTATAGCTTGTGTCCACATATTAAACATATGATTCAATCCTGTCCTCACTCTAATGAAACTCCCTCAGCAAGGTTTCTTTTTCTTTCTACTCTACAAAATTCAATTTTTGCGGCTTCTTTTTATCTTGGGGCAACTTGGTATAACATTCAGACTGATAATGGCCTAGCTTGTGACATTTGTAGCACTCTACCTTAGATTTTTCAAATTATTGATCATGTTCCCTTTCTCGACCTTGAAAGGTGGATGGATCATTGTCATTTTTATAATGTTGATACTGTTTGCCTCTATATCTATTGCCTCAATGTCCTCCTCTTCCTCTTCGACCTCTACCATGATCTGTTGATCTACTAATTAGTGACCAATTATTGTTTGTGGAAGCCTTTAAAGTTTGCTTTTCTTTGTCTTATTGGAATACCATTTTTTTTAAGAACTACTAAAGATCCTTGTAGCTCATCAATTGAAAGAGTATCAAGGTCCTTTGATTCTTCAATAGTACAAATAACATAATTAAATTTCAACATCATTAACCAAAGAATTTTCTCAATAACAACCATGTCCTCCAACTTATCACCATGATGTCGCATTTTGTTGATGATTTCCATTGCACGTGAAAAATACTTTGTAACTAACTCTCTTGATTTAATTTCATACAAAGTAGTTCAAACTCCATACGATGTGCTTGAAGCTACTACCTCTTTGTTCTTGTTGACCTTTGATACTTTTTCTTCATGGAATCCCATATCTGCTTAGAGGTATATTTGCAAAGGATGGTGTCCAAGATTAAACGATCAATATAAAGCTTGGAACAAATAATTCTTCGCCTTCAAATCTTTCAAACCCAGTGCTTCTAGCTCTGCCTTCTGCAGCTCTATCAAAGTCATACCAACTACTGATTCTCATATCCCTGTATTGATAACTTACCAATACTCTTTAGACCATAGGAAGTTTTCCATAAGCATGCTCCAAAGGTCATAATAACATCGAAACAAGGAATAACCGGCTGTATAAAATTATCTGAAGCTATTGTCTTTATTGCTATTGCAAGCAAAAATAACCAAAGTTGTTGCTATTATATTTTATGAACCTCGATCTAGTATTACTGTTGCAATAATTTGAATGAGTGTAGAAAAACAAGATAAGAAACAATAGACAATGAACTAATCTTTCATTAGTCTTTATTACTTTGTATAATGACTCACAATCAGTTGCTCCATATATAGATCTAATTCTCAATAGCTATATCCATAAAATTAGAGATAAACATCCACGAAGTTCTAGATAAGTACAAACAAAATAACAAACCGAAAGACTTGATAAATACATGTAACAAACTCCACTACTACTTGAAGATTAGGACTCCACTACCACTTGAAGACTAGGACAATTTTTAAGTAATTACTAAAATAAAATATTAAGTAAATACTACCAACATATAATTATTAATTAGAGAACAATTGAAGCTTTTGTAACAAAAATTAGTTTTTTTTTTTAAAGTTAATTATAAGAATGTAATAAATTTTTTTTATTTTAATTTGGCCAGAGTATTATCTTTTTAAAGGATTCTGGATTTTTGAAGTCAAAACATAATTTTAGTAGTTAAAGTTTTATTGTCAACCTTAAATTCATGTGAAATTTTATCTAATGGTTAAAATTAAAACATTTTCATCAATTGAATGAACTTTTATAAAAATTTAAAGTTGAAAATGTAACTTAAATTTCTAATAGTCTTCTTTGTGCCACTTCCATATTAAATTGCTAGGTTTGAAGGAATGGTTGAAAGAAAGGAAAAAAAAAAAAAAAGGCACAAATTGATTTTTTTTTGCTTCCCACTTCTTTTCTATTTTTTTTTACTTTTCATTTCCCTTCACTAGTTCCAAACAAAGAGTTAAAGTTGAGGATTTTTAAAAGTTGACAATGAGTTTGATGTGAGGTTTATGACATCAATCTGATGAACTCTTAGATTAAAATCTAAAAATACTTGAATAAATTTAAATTATTGAATTACAATATAATAGTCTAGACACTTAGACTGTGTTTGTTTTGAAGGATTGAATAATGGGTTATAAGTAATATCATGGGAAAATATGTGAGATTAGATATAGTATGTGGGATTATATTTTACGTGGAATTATTTTTTTGGTGTTTAGTTGGTGAGATATAAAGTGGGATAAAAGATGATGTAATTTGACATGTGACATGATATGAAATAATTTTAAGCCTTTAGATCTTAGTGGGAAATAAATCCGGAGATAGAGTATTAATAATACCACTACCCCTGTGGGATTACACATCCGGCCTTTGCTAGGATAAAAATGACAATCTGTGGGGCCCGCGAATGAGATATCCTTCAACCAAAAAATTATAACGAACATTAAAATTGGATGGGACCCACAAATGAGATATCCAATCCGGCGTCCACATCCTATGAACAAACGCAATCTTAATGTCATATAACTGGCAGTATGGATGCTATTAGCCTCCCCGTTCTGAAAGTTTGGAGTATTACAAAAATTATAATGGGCCGTCGTTGAAACAACTTGAAACTAAAACATAATCTGGGCCTTAGCAACTTCGAGAAGCCCAAATTCGTTCCAATCGACAGCGAAGAGACTCTATCTATGTGGTAAGATGTTGGATTTTAGTTCAAAATATTTTATGTAACCTGCTACTCGGATAAAAGTATTTGGCGAAATACCGTTAATGAAAACGCCGTATGATCTGGCGAAGCAGAAAACGCCATTTGATTTGGCGTCTTAAGATTTCGGATTTGCGAAACGCCATTTGGTTTGGCGTCTTGAGGCATTTCTATGAATTAGGGAAAACGTCACTTGAAATGGCACTTTGTACACCACTGAAAGTGCCAAATGAATTGGCACATTCTGCTCCCATAAAACACTTCATAACGTTTTCTTTTTCAAACTAAACTGCGTCTTACTTTGTCTCTCTCTCTCTTTGTCTCTCGCTCCATCTCTCTTTCTCCCGCTCTGCATCTCACTTCGTCTTTCTCTCTTTGCATCTCTCGCTTGCCGCTGTGGCAATTCCCGCCGCTAAAGCTCCTCCGACCACCGACGCTCTACCCACCGAGCTACAGGTATGTACATTATGCTTTATTTTTTGTTTTGGAGTTGAAATGTTGAAACCCTTTGATGTTTTAGAGTTGAAATTATTTTTTTTCTTTTTCTTTTCATATCGGTTCCTTCTTTCTCTCAAGTTTCTCTTACTTGCAACGTTTAATTGATTATACATTTAATGGTTTCTCTTAGCTCATCAAATTTTTGTTGGCTGCTTAGAAACTATTTAGAAAAATGCAAGAGAAACAGAAGAAATTTAAGAATTTCAGTTTCACTTTCATACATACAGTTTATGGTTTGATTTTTTATTTGGTTGATTATTCCATTATTCCCCTGTTTGCAGTTTGTTTATTTATTTTTTAAATACTTGAGTGGATTTGCTCTAGCGACAAATCAGTGTCAAGTCATTCTTTGACGTTTAGGCAAATAGTTGTAGTGACTTCAGCTGAGATCAATTGAAGTCATATTTTATTTCAAAGCTTATGAAGTTTCTAGTATGCCTACATTTCTTGGCATTTTCATGTTAGTTCTGTTCAAAAATTGTGTTGCTGCAACTGTTTTTCTTTTTCTCTTAGATATTACTAAATTTTGCCTTGTTAATAATTGGTTGTAGCTTAATGCTCTACTTTTCTGCAAATTGGTTACTAGTTTTGCACTTAATGTAGATGTTAATGTGTTAGGGTCTACTGTTCAATCTTTCATTCAGGTACTCCCACGGATTGTGTATCATTAGCATTATCTAGGGCACTATTTTCGTGGTCAAAGCCTTTGCTGGTATGTTTTCATAAATGGGACTCTTGATGCCTTTGTGTTTTGGTTTTTTTCTGATGATTTAAATTTTGATCTAATGTTTAAGTAATAAGTGGAATCAACAGGGGTTCAATTTCTGGCCGTCACATGTAAGTAGTTTGCATTCAGTTTTTGATATTTGTGTAACCGGATCATTGATGTCGTGTTGATACCCATGTGCTCGCCTTCCAAAATTTACTTTTGTGCTTTGGAGTTTCTCACCCCTATCTGCAATAGTTTGCTGAATTAATTTGATTTTGTATGCATCTTTGTTATATATAATTTGAAGAATTCCAAAATTTGAAGGTTTGCCTCTTCAATTATTATTATTTTTATTTTGAGCCTAAGAATGAATTTCTTTACTTTCTCTCTCTCTCTCTCTTTTTTTTTTTTAAATGGTTGCTGCCATTTTGCATTTGTAAATCACTGGATCTATTTTTCCTTTGCATTTGACAAAGATTTTTTATTTAAAAATTATTCAACAATAAGCTTAACTATAAAAATATTATGTAATATGTTGTTTGTGGAGGATGCTCTACCGCTTTTGTCATTGTTCACCTATAATTTAAACTATTATGTTACATGTTATATGTGGAAGATGCTCATGAACTGCTTTTGTAAATATGACAAACTAGGAGTTACATAGAATGTTTTTGTTTTACCTTTTTTCCTATCATTTTAACTTGTGATTTCAAAAAAAATCAGCCAATGGTTTTTTATTTTAAATTTAAATTCTTAGTGTTAGCAAAAGCCATATATGTTCCTAAAATAAAAATCGTTATGTTGGTTTGAAATTTGACTATTTTTGGATTTAGATCACCTAGGTTTTGTAACTTTGTATTATAATTCACTTCCGTTTAACTGCTTTAATTTTTCTTCCCCTCATGTACAAAGTTGGACTCTATCAACAGTTTTTTCTTTTGCACAAAACACTCATATTTTTTGCAACTAGCTGGCTGCATGCTGAAGATGAGTATGGGCATTGTTTTGCACATGACCCTTACCACCGGGATGCATAATTTTTTCATTGCTTTTGAGTGCTTGCCTCCACTCTGTCTTTAACTGATTGGGACTG
>JAVXUM010185033.1:0-10972 GCA_035590655.1 Pouteria glomerata
ACAAAATAGCCAAACACTTATACCCTCACCCATGAAGTCACGTGGAAGAATTGTCTTCCATTTGCTTCCTTGGTCAAACTGGTTTCATTTCAACCAAATTCCTTAACTTTTCTAACCAATTTAGTTACACCAACCAAATGGTTTCCTAAGAGCCAATCACGATCTTCCACGTGGCCATTCTTCCACTAACAAGATATATATATATATGTCTATATGCACTTAAGTTGGCCGGCCAAATCTTCCCCTCCAAGCGTTCATTTAATAAATATATATATGTTAAGCAAGCAAAGTCTTCCTAAGTTAATGCTCATGGTCCCACCATAATTAATGTGAATTTCTACTCCTACAAGAAGCCAAATTAAGAAGAAAACAATTGTTTTGGTCTTCTAATCCTTTTCCGCCGAGCTTCCTCTCCCCTTTCATGACCAAGGCTAGGTCAAAATCAATTGGAGTTGACTTGGTCAAAAATCAAACTTCCAAAACTTAAATGGCCAGACAAACTGGAAAGCACACTGGAGCAGCGCGGGCGCACACGGGGGAAATTTCCTGGGCGCACACGGCTTGGGTGCCCGCCGAGGGCCATTTCCTGGCTGGGCACTGCAGATAATCGTGGGCGCACGCGAGGAAGCCTTTCGGGCGCACGCTAGCTCGGGCGCCCGCCTGAGCATGGGCTTGGGCACCCGCTGAGACTAGTTCTTCCCTGGAACCTCCAAGCCTCAATCAAACACTTAAACCAAGCAAACTTTGGCCTTAAGGCACCCCATCACACACCTAAACTTATCCAAATTCAATTCAAACACTATTTTCATTCATTTTAAGAACCCGAGGTATTACAGTCTTCCCTCCTTACAAAAATTTCGTCATCGAAATTTTTTTACACTAAATTCAAAAGCTACACAATTTAAGAAAATAGCTCAAGGTATCGTTCTCGCATTTTGGTTTCACGCTCCCACGTGGATTCTTCGACGCTATGATGCTTCCATAATACTTGAACCAAAGGAATGATCTTTCCCCTAAGCACCTGGTCTCGAGTATCCAAAATTTGAACCGGCCTCACTTCATATCTGGCATCTGAGTCAACCTCTAACTCGGCCCAATTCAACACATGTGAGAGATCCGGAACATATTTTTGCAATATGGAAATGTGAAATACTTCATGTACCCCCGATAGTTGTGGTGGCAGAGCCAGTCTATAGGCTACCTCTCCTACCCATGCCAGTATCTCAAACGGACCAATGTAGCGGGAGACAATTTGCCTTACTTACCAATGTGGAATTGCCCCTTGCGGGGTGACACTTTCAAGAACACGTGATCTCTCACCTGAAACTCTAAGGATCACCTCCGTTGGTCCGCATAACTCTTCTGTTGGCTTTGAGCTGTCTCCAGCCATTGTCTGATGCATTTTACTTTCTCATTTGTTTCCCGAACCAATTCCGGTCCCATAATAGCTGCCTCTCCGACTTGTGTCTAGCACACCGGGGATATACAAGGCCCACCGTATAAGACTTCAAATGGCGCCATGCCAATACTGGCTTGGTAACTGTTATTGTAGGCAAACTCCACCAGTGGCAAATATTCTTCCCAACTCCCTTTAAAGTCCAAGACACAACTCGGAGCATATCTTCCAGCACTTGAATGGTTCTTTCCATTTGGCCATCAGTTTGGGGAAGAAAGGCTGTACTAAAACATAAATCCGTCCCCATAGCTATTTGGAAACTCTGCCAGAAGCGGGAAACAAAGCGAGGATCTCGGTCAGAGATAATGGAGACTGGCGTGCCATGTAACTTGACAACTTCTCTAATGTACAACCGGGCCAAGGAATCTAGAGAATCCGTCATCTTCATAGCCAAGAAGTGAGCTGACTTTGTTAGCCTATCCATAATCACCCATATGGCATCACAGCTCCTTCTTGTTCTTTGTAGCCCCGACACAAAATCCATAGTTACGTGCTCCCACTTCCATTTCGCTACAGGCAGAGGTTGCAATAGCCCTGTTGGCCTTTGATGCTCTGCCTTTACCTGCTGATAAGTTAAGCACTTCTCTATGAACTCGGCAACCTCTCTCTTCATCCCGGCCCAATAAAATTGCCTCTTTAAGTCGTGATACATCTTTGTACCCCCAGGCTGCACTGCTAGTTTTGCGTAGTAGAATTCTTTCAGGACGTCACTTCTTGCAAATGAGGGCACAAAGATTCTGCCTTGATATTTGAGTACCTCATCTTCCACTGTCCAGTCTGACACTAACCCTTCTATTTTCTCCTGGAGTTCTTTAACCTCCGTGTCCTCTTTTTGGGCTTCAATCACTTTATGAATCAGGGCTAGATAGGCAACAGAAGAAGATAGTATTCCCCTTTTTGTCTCTTCTTCAAGTCAAGGCAAACTCATTCACGACTCCTATTATCTCATATTCTTTCATTGCCAGACTGACCATGACACTTCTCATTTTATGACTCAGCACATCTGCCACTACATTGGCTTTACCGGGATGGTAGTGTAATTCAAAATCATAGTCTTCCATGTACTCCATCCACCTGTGCTGTCTCAAGTTCAAGTCTTTCTGTGTAAAAATGTACTTCAAGCTTTTGTGGTCAGAAAAGACTTCGAACCGCTCACCATATAAGTAGTGCCGCTATGTCTTTAGGGCAAAAATCACAGCTGCAAGCTCCAAATCATGTACAGGGTAATTCTTTTCCTGAGTCTTTAACTGCCTGGAGTCGTAAGCTACCACCCTTCCATTTTGCATTAGGACACATCCTAGTCATTTCCGTCAAGTATCACACTAGACCAAGTATCATACCTCTCTCTCCGGGATGATAAGTACGGGGGTGGTGGTCAGTCTTCTCTTTATTTCTTGGAAGGCCCGTTCACAGGAGTCACTCCATTCAAACTTTACCCATTTTCTCGTCAATTTAGTTAACGGAGCTGCTAGCTGTGAGAAGTCTAAAACAAACCTACGGCAGTACCCAGCCAACCCGAGGAAATTTTGCATCTCAAATACAGTCCTTGGCTGAGACCACTCCATCACAGCTTCAATCTTAGAGGAATCTATTGCCACTCCCTCCTGTGATGCTACATGTCCCGAATACTTAACTTCTTTCAGCCAGAAGTTGTATTTGCTCAATTTGGCAAACAGTTGGTGGTTCTTCAGCTGCTGCAGTACTAGTCGTAAGTGTTGTTCGTGCTCCTCCTCAGACTTAGAATATACCAGCACATCGTCTATAAACACCACTACGAACTTGTCTAAGAATTCCTAGAAGACTTTGTTCATCAAATCCATAAAGATTGCCGGAGCGTTTGTCAACCCAAACATCATCACCAGGAACTCATAATGGCCATACCGAGTCTTGAATGTGGTCTTGGGAATATCAACATCCCGAATGCGCAACTGATGATAACTAAACCAAAAATCAATCTTAGAAAACACCACAGACCCCTTCAACTGGTCAAATAAATCATCAATCCGCGGTAGTGGGTATTTGTTCTTAATCGTTACTCGGTTAAGTAGTCTATGCACATCTAAAGCGTCCCATCTTTCTTGGCAGCAAATGGTGCCGAAGCAACCCAAGGCGAGGTACTCGACCTAATAAAGCCTTTAGCCAATAAGTCCTCTAACTAAGTTCTCAACTCCTCCAACTCAGCTAGTGCCAACCAGTAAGGAGAAATAGAAATAGGTTCCGTGCTTGGAACCAAATCAATGCAGAACTCCACCTCCCGCTCTAGTGGCAACCTCGATAAGTCATCCGGGAACACCTCGAGAAATTCATTCACCACCCGTGGTAACTCAACTCTTTGTCCTTCATCCACTTCTTCCACCACCAAGCAGGCAAATAGGGTACATAAATTAGTTTTCTTTCGGCCACCCCAAGAAGACAGATCAGGCAATTTACATCTGTCTGCAAAGAAGTGAATCGGGGCTCCTTCAGAAGTAGACAAGGTTACTTTACGGTCTTGACAATCAATTTTGGCTTGGTAGAACATAAGCCAATCCATTCCAAGAATCACATCAAAGCTCTCCATTTCTAACATAATTAAATCGCAACTAGACACCAGTTCTCTCCCATCAAACACATCCTTTACCCGTAGCTCACACCCTTTGCACATAGTGTCTAAAGAAGAGAATCCCGCCACTGGTGTCTCAACATGAAACAATAGATCTATAGAAGTGACCTCTAGACCCAATGTAAATACAAACTGAGCAGAGATGAATGAATGGGAAGCACCTGTATCTAACAAACTGTTGCATAGGAAGAGTAAACTCGAAAATACCTCGGGTAATCAGGGGCTCTGCTGGCGATTCCTGTTGTGTTATAGCAAAAACCCTCCCCTGTGCCATAGTAAAAACCCTCCCATGTGCCTTGAACCCTGAGGTTTGCCCTCTCGTTGAGCCTAAGAAGCTCCCCTCTAAGGTTGCGTCGTTCCACTCTCTGCTGCTCCAAGTGGGGGACCTCTCGGCTGATATGACTGTTGCACAAAAGCAGAAGAATGACTGCCCTGGTAACTCTGACCCCGGGGTTCCATCCTCCCTCCTGCCTCGACCGCAGGCTGTGAGTAATACCTCTGAATGTGGCCCACCTACCTGCACCGGTAACACACCTGGTTATCCACCATTGGCCTACTGCCAGGTCTGCTGGCCGATCCCCGTTGCACCAATAAGGGGCACTCAGATCTCATATGCCCCGGCTGATGACAGTGGTAACAAAGGGGTTGTCCAAGGGCTGATTCTTCTAACTTATTCGTCTGTCTGGAGGCAGAATTGCCTGACTACGGTGGCTGTCCTTGGGAGGTAGATGCATTGCCCTTGAATCTCTTTCTAGCTTCCCCCTCCTGTTGGCTTCCCATACTTCGACCACGCCGGCCCTCTATCATTTTTCTGGTCTTGTTTAAATCGGCCTCCACTGTCATGGCTTTATCGACCAGCATCTCATAATCATTCAGACCGAGGGGCACCATCCTATTCCTCAACGCAGCTTTAATCATTTTTCAAAATTTCTGCACTTTAGACTGGTCGTGGGGATTAATTCAAGTGCATACTGGGACAGGGCGGAGAATTTACGTTCATAATCTAATACTGTCAGATTGCCCTGAATCAAATTAGCAAATTCTCTCCTTTTAGCATCTCGTAGGGCCTGAGGAAAAAAATGATCCCGGAACCGTTCTTTAAATTGCTCCCACGTGAGGCTCTCAACTCCTCCGGCCTCCTTCACATGATCCTACCAAGCTGAAGCTTTGCCTTCCAGCTGAAATTTAGTCAATGCAATACGTGTAGCAGGCTCAGCAATCTCCATTGTCGCTAAAATTTTCTCGCAGCGGTCGATGAATTGTTCCGCAACCTCCGTATCCGCTACGCCATCATACGTGAGAGGCTTCATTCTCTGAAATTTCTCCAGGGCAGTGGCACTGGTCTGTCTTTGTGGCGGTGGTCCAGTCCTTGCTCCACTAGCCAAAGCTGCCATGGCTGCAGCCATCTGCTGGAAAAAGGCCCCGGCATCAGCAACTGCCGGCTGGGACACCACAAGCACTCCAGGGGGTATCTTGATTACGCTTGAAAAGTGTAATCATAAGTTCAACAAATATCGATATTTACATGCATTTTTATGTTAAGTCTGCTTATTTCTTGATATTTTAAACTTAATGTTTCAATTTCTTCGATGCAGTGAAAATGAGACTAATTCATTAATGAGCAACGAAGAATGCAAAGGAAACAAAGCTATGGAACAACATGGAATCACATATGGAGTTGAGGAAGGAATTGAAACAACGTTGGAAGAAGAGCATATAACAATGGAGGCAAATTTCTGGAGCAGCGGTCGGGACCCTACTGTTCAGCAGTCGGAACCCCACTGTTCAGCGGTCCGGACCCTACTGTTCAGCCGAGAGGAGTTTAGCCAGCACTTTAATTGAAGAACAAATGAGGGTTTGGACCCTACTATTCAACGATCCAGATGGTCGGGATTTCTGCAAGATTATTTCGGATTTCTTTTTAAGGTTTTAAGAAACCTATAAAAGGGGGCCAAGAGTTTTTCTTTGGAGGGTCTTTTTCAAGCCATTTTCCAAGCACCTTAGGTTTAGTTTTTCTTTAATTTTCTTGAGAGTTTTAGTTCGTTAGAGATTTCAAACATGTTTTGGAAGAATTGTATTGCAGTTTTTTGTTTTGTTTCGCTTACGATGGCTTTACGTTGGTTCTTTACGTCTTCAAAGTACGATAACTCTTTGGTTTCAATTTAATAAGAAGTTTTGTAGTTGATTCATGTTCCTTGTTCTTGATTCGAATGTTTGGAACACGTTTAATAATAGATTACTGTTTTGTAAGTTTTATGCAAGATTAGGGTTTCGTTTTCATTCTTGATTTCTCATTAAGTCAAGGTTTCTTTTTGCATATTTAAAATCTAGATCTTGTTTTCATTAATTTATCTTTACGTTTTTCTAGTTTTCTTTCACATTAATTTTAGATTATCTTTCGTTGATTTATGATGAATCTTGCAATCATGATAGGCTAAAACCCTTGATCTTGGTTTAATGCTCCAAAGTAGGATTAGAAATACCAAGTAAATTAAAACTCTAGGTTTATGTATATATACATAGATCCGTTACATATAAAAATCTTATTTTGGATTATTATTTTAATTTATGAAAAGAACTTTTGGAAACAAAGGCCTTTATCCATATTCGTTGAAATCATTGGAATTGGTTTTTGGTACCTTAAAAGTATGTTAAAAATCTTCTTCATAAATAAAGTGATTTCTAATCCACTATATTATTATTTGAATAAATTTTCCAGCTTTACAATTTCGTTGACGTAACCGCGAAGTTGTGTAAGTGGTACTTAAAGTTTTAAAAGATTTGTATTTTAGTTCTTATTTCTTTTCTTTTGAGAAAAAGAATCATAGAAATAAGTAGGGTTTTAAATTATAAAGTATTCCTAATCTGAAAAGTGGACATTAAACCAAGATTGTCTTTCCTTATTTGAATTTAGAAATTATTATTTGCTGGTATTGCTTTAAGTTTAAGAGTAGTAAGAAACAGTTTATTTGGCTAACTTAATTCTCATGTTTTAGAAATTTTAGGAGTAATTTGATTCAACCAACGAAAATTTGAATTTTATTTCTTGCAATTTTATTATTGAAAACAAAACTTAGAATCAACTTAGAAACTAAAATTTAGGATTCCCTGGGGAAAATGACCTAGGACTTACCTAGAAAACTATACCGCAAGCCCTTGCACTTGGGGGTTACTCCAGACGCACTTTTTAGGAGTGGTCACATCTCTTTGGCCCCGGCCATTTCGGCCGCTGCACTAAACTGGGCCTGCTATTCCTGTTGGATAGAGGCACTTAGTGCTGGCTCCTGGACGGGAGCCTCTCCTCTGCTTACTCCTCTGCTTCGACCCCGGCCCCGACCTCGACCTCGCACACCTATTTCTTGTCTCGGTGGCATTCTACACATCACAGCATAAGAAACCAAGATAAGTGCTACCAATAAACTAATTGAGGCTAAATAACACGAGGCTAAGAAAGCGCATATAAACACATAAGCATGTAACATATATCACATAATCAAGCAAAATGATATGCAAGACGTCCCCTATCCCTAGGTATTTTGACCTTAGTTCTAATACCATCCTGTTACGCCCCGAGCCCGGGGACCCGGGGGTGAGTGAATAACACACATAACATGATAAACCGGGTTAACAACATCAGAGCAATGCCACGGTCATGCAACGGACCCATAAAACCTCCCCTACTATACTAAGGCCTAAATGGTTTAAAACCTGGACCTGTAACAAGTAATCTTGTGTATAATATTCAATCTCCCAATCTCATATCCACAAAGCCATACATTCTCACCCATCTAACTAGTATAAGCTAATAGCAATGAACTTAAAGTGCAGTTGAAGGCATAAGTGCCATAAACGGGCCTTAAGGCCATTACATTTCCAAAAGTCAAAATAAATATACATCCCCTAATGTCACAATAAATATACATCACCGGTCATAAAGGCCATTTCTAATCCATAATCAACATACATAAACATTTATACAACTTTCCATTTCTCAACTATACATCCATCAAAAAATATATAATTAGCTAAACTTTGCAGCACTTCTTGCAAAATCACCCAGCTGGACTCAAGGCTCATCTGGTCTCCCCTGTGTGGGTCTTGCAATGTATCTGTAGGGGCATGAGCACAAATGCGTGTGCTCACGACACTTCACAATAATATATATATGATGTATGCATAACGCTCATAATTATAAAAAATAATAAATAAATAAATAATGTACAAGCAAAGTAACAAACATAAAAGATGGTGTAAGCAATTCATATAATCTATGGACAATGTAGCAACTTTTACGTCTCAATAGCATACAAGGGTTTCACTTTATACCACTTCCGTCTTTTTACACTTTCACAAAAACACCGGGGTGGGTACAATTCAATCGTGCTTTAGGGTCTCAGCTCAGGGCGACGCTACGCCCAATCGTGCTTTAGGGTCTTAGCCCAGGGCGACGCTACGCCAAATGAATCATTGAATTGTTCTTTAGGATCGCGGTCCAGGGCGACGGTACGCCAAATATGCGAATCATTTCGTAGGCTACCAACCTACTGGTATGAACACTAACCCTGCGCAAGTTCTGGGTCTTCCAACCCGAGGGTATCTCAAGAACCTTCCTATTTTCCATACCCCACTATCTCCATTCAAAATCAACAACTTTTATCTTTTTTTGCACGCTTACGTTCATCAATCATCATTGCATTCAACCATCATCACAAACCATACATCAAGTTACCACATTAACCTAAAAATAGTAAATGGATCCCAAATGCAATGCCATTTGAACCACATCAATTTCAACTCAAATACATCATTTTAAACAAGAAAAAAAAATTAGTTTTTGCTAAAGAAAAATGTGCAGCATTTTTTGTTTTTCTTTTTACATTTTTGTATCTAATGGTTCCCTTGAAGCCATAACAATTTAGAAATTTTGCAAGAATGATCAAGGCATTTTTCACATACATTTAACCAAAGTTTTTAGGCTTAAATGAAGGTTTAATATACCATTTGTTACCAAAAATTTCCAGTTTTCATTTGGAGGCTAAGTTGAGTAAGTTGGGGCATTCTCAAGTTACCATACCTACTTTCAACATCCCTAGGTTACTAACCTCATTTCCATCAACTCTAGACCATAAATTTAACATCATATAATCCTAGGTTATTCATACATCTCAAACCACCCTAGGCCATCAAATAACTAATTTCTAGGTTACCAACACATCACAACACAAAAATGGTTTCAAGAAGTTCATCTACAATCAAATACATATTAAGGAAGTGATATATCTCCCTACCTCTCTCCTTGGTCAAAATTTGAAGGGTTTCAAGAGAAGTTGAACTCAACCCCTTTCTACTCTCAATTGATGTGATGCAACTTTCTTTTCATGATTCTTCTCCTTCTCTTAAGTTCACCAACACCTTCAAGAGAACTAACTTTCCTCTTAGTTTCTCTTCAAAATTTAAAGAAGAGATCAACCTTCCTTTAATTGGAAGTAGAGAATGGAGAGCTTACCAAAGGTTTAAGAAGCTCTCTTTCTCTTCTTCTTCTTTCTTCTTCATTTCTTTTTTTTTCCTCTCTTGGCCGGATGTTCTTTCCCCTTCGCTTAGCTCTCAAGTGCTATTTTGGTGAGGTTTTGAATGGTAAATGGTAAAACAAAATAGCCAAACACTTATACCCTCACCCATGAAGTCACGTGGAAGAATTGTCTTCCATTTGCTTCCTTGGTCAAGCTAGTTTCATTTTAACCAAATTCCTTAACTTTTCTAACCAATTTAGTTACACCAACCAAATGGTTTCCTAAGAGCCAATCATGATCTTCCACATGGCAATTCTTCTACTAATAAGATATATATATATGTCTATATACACTTAAGTTGGCTGGCCAAGTCTTCCCTTTCAAGCATTCATTCAATAAATATATATATGTTAAGCAAGCAAAGTCTTCCCAAGTTAATGCTCATGGTCCTACCATAATTAAAGTAAATTTCTACTCCCACAAGAAGCCAAATTAAGAAGAAAACAATTGTTTTGGTCTTCTAATCCTTTTTGGCCAAGCTTCCTCTCCCATCTTATGACCAAGGCTTGGTTAAAATCAATTGGAGTTGACTTGGTCAAAAATCAAACTTCCAAAACTCAAATGGCCAGACAAACTGGAAAGCACACTAGAGCAACACGGGCGCACGCAGGGGAAATTTCCTAGGCGCAAGCGGCTCAGGCCCTCGCCTGAGCACAGGCTCGAACACCCACCGAGGGTGACAGGGTACTGCAGACAACCGCAGGCGCACGTGAGGAAGCCTCTCGGGCACACACCAGCTCGAACGCCCACCAAAGCATGGGCTCGGGTGCCCGCCGAGACCAGTTCCTCCCTGGAACCTCCAAACCTCAATCAAATACTTAAACCAAGCAAACTTTGGTCTTAAGGCACCCATCACACACCTAAACTCATCCAAATTCAATTCAAACGCTATTTTCATTCATTTCAAGAACCTGTGGTATTACATTAGATCTTTAGCGACTAATTAATTGCCAATTGATTGTGCAGCAATTGTGTTATAATATCATATGTTTGGAAGTGTTTTATCTTGATAAATATTTAACTTTATTGTGATATTTACACATTTATTGAATTGTGTAGGTTTGGACACCCTATTAGTGTTTTAAGCATAACTTTTCACTCGGAGATCTGATTGAGGTGATTCTTGTTGTATTGGAAAGAGGACTTGAAGGCCAACAACCTTTGTGTTTTAGCCAAAGCCTAAATCCTTCGTCTTCAAGGCTGAAATCACGTTGGAAATTCAGAATAGAGAGCAGTCAAGTCTAGAGTTAAGGAACTAAGTGGGGAATGACCAAAGCACCCACGGTCCGGACACCTTGGCGCAGGGTCCGGACCCTAGAGAGAAGATCAGCATTGAAGAAAACA
>JAVXUM010185075.1:0-10969 GCA_035590655.1 Pouteria glomerata
CCTAAAATTTTCTTTCAGCCTTCTTTTGTTTGTTTTCTTTATTTTTCTTTGTTCGTCGTAGCCGAGCTACGTCAATTAGACCTTCATAGAACCAGCTCTAATACCAACTGACGCGAACCTGAAGTGGAAGGATCGTTTTATAAGTATCTAAGTGATGTGAATTTAACACCTCTTGGAGTGATATGAATTTAACACCTCAACCAAGAATCAAACTTGTGATTATTAACCTCGGTGTAAATGTGACCCGTTGACGAATCTATGTCAACTAATCAACGTTCTTGACGCCACGAACAAGGAAATTCACTAACCTTACCCGATAAGTCTAATTGAACGCCACAAGATAGCCTTGATAAGTTCAAGTTCTCAAGAGAACGATAAGAAGAGAATTTTCTATTAAATAAAATAATGAAACAATCTGTTCTCCAATTATGGAATTTGGCACCCTTATATATGGCTTAAATTGCTATGAAGTTTCCTAAAGTTCTAATCCTAATTATATTAGGAAAATAAACAGCATTCCCATTCTATACTACCTATCAAATATATATAAATAATAATAAAATAGGAATATTCTTTCTAGCACTTGGTTTCCTAATTACATTCGGCTAGGTCTCCTTAATTGCTGCCATCCATACATGGTTACACATGCACTCGTGCACACTAGATTATTTTTCATCGTTCCACATTATTAAATTGCACCAAGAGAAATTCGGCCCAACTGTAAAGCTTGGACCAATCTCGTTCTTGTTCTTGCTCCAAGGATCACGAACCATGAGGCCCAGTGCTTGCTTGAATTGTTTTTGTCATGCTCCGGGCCCAGAGACCCAGGAAGTGACTGTAAAACACACATAACATGAAAACACGATCCTCATACCAGAGCAAGCACATTGGTCACGCGGTGGACCCACAAAAACCTCCCCTGCTATATCACGGTCTAAATTTATCCAAAATGGGTACCTAATAGCATAACCTGTGCAAGTATACTCGCTGCCAAACAACCATGCAACGATTTTATAACTTAAACATACATACTAGCTTATCCAAGACCACACACACGGCCACACTATCCAATGTAAACGTATAACCATTCTACTATTTGAATTTCCATAAGTTTGTACATGTCTTGGCCTTATGGCCATTATAAACCCAAAATCAAAAAGGAAATATATACATCACAATATCCTTTCAAAATACATTTACAAGATGAATAACTAATCCAGCTCTTGCAAGAAAACATGTGCATCTCTTCTATAAGATTTTACTTGAGGTCCTTCATAACCATCCTGAGTGGGTCCTGCATGGACATCTGTAGGGACGTGAGCACGGACGGCGTGTGCCCATGATATACTCACCATGATATAAATCTAATGCATGTAATAATCATGATACAATGTAACAACAATAATCCAAGATCCATAACATGATAGCAAGTATCTCAGCTTATAATCATAAGCAAATTTCGCATGCTATTTTGCATATCAAGGCGTGTACATTATCCACATTTACTCCATTAACTTGTTCATCTTGTGTATACATCACACATTATTCACACAATCATCGGGGATTGGGTACCAATCTGGCGTACTTGTTCCGGGCGACGCTCTGCCTCCGACGTTCTTAAGGATGGCAACCCCGGGCGACGCTACGCCCGTGTGTATACGTAATACACTGCCCTCATTTCATAGGCTACTAACCTACTGGTATGAAACACCAAACCCTACGCAGGTTCCGGGACTTACAACCCAAGGGTAATCTCAGACCCTTCCTATTTTCCGTACCCCCACAATCCCCGGCACACAACCAATCATTTCTTTTATTTTCTTTCCGTTAGGTTTGTGAGTTATGCGAGTTCACAAGTAGCATAATCCATTTGGTGATTTCATATTAACAATACCATTTATGCCATGAGCCTTCTCATCTCAATTCAATTATCATTCATGTAAATGAAATCACGTTGATTCAAGGAATTTCCCTCAAGCATCATTACTTCATACTAATTTCCATTTACCAATTCAAGGCAAGTGCAATATGCCATAGTCAAGATCACGCATATGGGAAATGAAATAACGAGGATCAATTTAAGAAGTACAACATAACAAGAGGTGAAGTTGGTGTACACAATTAACAAGTGCAAAACAGAGGTGAAGCCCAGCAAAGTGGGTCGGGCGCCCAAGCCATGCTCAGGCGGGCACCCAAGACAACGGGCACCCAAGACATCGGGTGCACGGCCCACTACCCAGTTGGGCGCCCACCGAGGGTGGTATCTGAAAACCCTGTAGCTCGGGTGCTCAAGCCTTTAGCAGGCGGGCGCCCACCGAGGGTGTTGTTTACTTCCGGATTTTTGCAAATTTCAGGTTTTCACCTCCCACTTCTACTCTTGTTCATTGTTATGTATCAATTACCATTTTACATCCACCTTTCTATCTCTCAAGTTCACCCTAACCCAAAGTTCTCATAGTTTTCTTCCCTCTCCTCCCATCACTCACCACCATGCAAATCAACTAACTTATCAACACTAGTTCTAGTTGGGTTCCACAAGTTTGGTTTATGTCTCTACAAGAGATCATGGTTTCCTTTACTATTTACCACGTCTACTAAAATTCAAAGGAGAATAAGAAGACCTAAAATTTATATTATGAGAGTAGAAGTTTCCCTACCCCAAAATTTAGCTTAAGCTCTTTAAACTTCTAAGATCCAAATAGCTCCAAGGATGATGTTCTACTTGGCTCCAAGCTTCCACAACTTCAAGCCCTCAAGTTCTTTTCTCTAGAATTCTTCTTCCTCTTGCTTCTTTCCTTCACTTCTCTTCTTGATTCTTCCTCATTTCTTTTTCTTCTTCCTTTTCTCCCAATTCTCTCAATTTCACTCTAATGGCCGGATGACCACTTCTCCAAGGTTCTCTCTCTCTCTTTTTTATGCTAGTCTTGAAAATTAATATCTTAGCAACCAAATACATATACATATATCTATATACACACTTGGCCGATTGGGCCCTCCTCCACCACAAGTTCAAGCCATATATGTATATGTATAATTAACAAAGTCCTCCAACATTAATTCATGGGTCCTACCAAGTTAATGCATTCTTGACTAACACTTAAAGACAAACCAAATTGAAGACCAAACTTGAGTTGGCCGACCATTTCTCCCCTTCCACTATCTTCCTCTCATTTATATATATATGTGTGCTTACATGGAGGTCAACAATTCAACAAAATTTCACATTGACTTAGTCAAATTGAAGCCAAAACTTTCCATGGCTAGCTCTCTTCCTTTATCCACAATTCTTTTTCTCACTTTAAGGTAAACAAACTTCTTCTCTTCTACATCATCTAACTAGACACCACATCTCATTATAATCTCCTACTAACATACACAAGAAAGGCCATTCTTTCTAGCTGCCAACACTTAGCATAATTTGAAGACCATAAGCTTTACATACACCAATCCATAATCTTATCTCCACAAGAAAATCATTCATGATTCCCATTCATACAAAAGGTGAGGGTATCACAAATATGTATCTGATGTATGCATGATGCTTACAATAACAAACAAGATAATGTACAAGCAAAGCAAC
The DNA here is from genome assembly GCA_035590655.1 of Pouteria glomerata. Taxonomy (NCBI): domain Eukaryota; kingdom Viridiplantae; phylum Streptophyta; class Magnoliopsida; order Ericales; family Sapotaceae; genus Pouteria; species Pouteria glomerata. The sequence continues at coordinate 3,581 of JAVXUM010185075.1, forward strand.
GGACATTTTTAAACATGGTGACAGCAAATAATATAATTCATGGACAATGTAGCAAATGCTAAATTTGAATAGCATGCAAGAGTTCAAGGTTCTCACTTTATAAAATTTCCATTTTCCACACTTTCACACAATCACCGGAGATTTGGTACAATTCAATCGTGCTTTAGGATCTTAGCCCAGGGTGACGATACGCTAAATGAACTACGGTTATATCACTGAATCGTTCTTTAGGATCGTGGTCCAGGGCTACGATACGCCATGCTATACGAATCATTTCGTAGGCTACTAACCTACTGGTATGAACACCAACCCTGCGCAGGTTTCGGGACTTTCAACCCGGAGGTATCTCAAGACCCTCCTTATTTTTCGTACCCCACTATCCCCGTTCAAAATCAACCAATTTTATCTTTTTATAACTCCTAAGTTCATCAATCATCAGGTAACTTAACTAGCATCATATACCATGCATCAAGTTACAACATTATCTTAAAAATAGCAAATGGATCATAAATGTAATGTCATTTGAACCACATCAATTTCAACTTAAGTGCATCACTTTAAACAAGAGAAAAATTAGTTTTTGCTAAAGGAAAACCCGTAGCACTTTTCCATGTTTTGGCCTTCCATGGCTCACTTTAAGCCACAACAATTTAGAAATTTTGCAAGAATAATCAAGGCACTTTCCATACACATTTGGATAAGGTTTTTAGGCTTAAATGAAGGTTCAATATACCCGTTGTTACCAAAATTTCCAGATTTCAACTTAAGGCTAAGTTGAGTAAGTTATTGGATTCTCAAGTCACCACCACTAATTTCAACACCTTTAGGTTACTAACTTCACTTCCATGAATTCTAGGTCATCAATGTACCACCATCTAAGCCCAGGTTGTTGACATCTCTCAAACCATCCTAGGTTACCAAATAATTCATTTCTAAGTCATCAACACATCACAACACAAGAATTTTTATAAGAAGAATTGTTTACAATCAAATATATATTAGAGGAAGTGATATATCTCCCTACCTTCTTCGTGGCCAAAACTTGAAGGGTTTCAAGAGGGATTGAAATCAAGTCTTTAGGCTCCAACTTGAAGTGTTAAAACGCCTCTTTCAAGATTCTTCTCTTTCTCTTTGCTTCTACCAACACACCTTCAAGGTAACCAAGTTTTCTTCTTAGTTCATCTTCACAACTAAAAACAAAACTAATCTTCTTCGAAGTGAAATTAGAGTATGGAAAACCTACCAATGGTTTAAGAAGGCCTCCTCTTCTTCTTCTTCTTCCTCCTTTCTTCTTCTTTCTCATTTCTTTTCTTTCTTCTCTTCCTTCTCTTGGCCGAATGTTACTTAGCTCTCAAGTGTTGTTTGATGGGCCTTGGAATGGTGTAAAACAAAAAGGCCGCATACTTATGCATACACCCATGAAGTCACATGGAAGACTTTTCTTTCATATACTTGCTTAGCCATCTAATTCTTCTTCAACCAAAGCCTTAAAGTTTCCTAACCAAATTAGTTAGACTAACCAAATTGGTTTCTCATGAGCCAATCCTAGCCCTTCACATGTCAACTCTTCAACTATTGATATATATATGTATCCCTACACAAATTGGCCGGCCAAGTCCTCTCCCACCCTTAATTCCTCCATTATATGTATATATATACAAGAATGCAAAGTCTTCCAAATTTAATGCTCTTGGTCCCACCACATTCAATGCCAATTTCCACCTTTACAAAGCCAATTAAAGAATAAAACAAAAGAGTTGGTCCTCTAATCCTCCTTGGCCGAGCTTCCTCTCTCCCTCCATGACCAAGACTTGTTCAACATTGCTTGGACAAAATTGAACCGTCACACAATTCCCATGGCCGGTCAAAGCTAGACAACCAACCTGAAACAGCTCGGTCGCTCACCTGATTTGGAGCTCGGGAGCCTGCCGAGACTGGTTCCTTTCCTGAAACCTCCAGCAACACCTCCAACACTAGAACCAACCAAGTTAATTTCAAGGCACCCATTGGACGCTTAAACTTATGCAAGTTCAATTCAAATGCTATTTTCATTCACCTCAAGAACTCAGGGTATTATAGTCTTCCCTCCTTACAAAAATTTCATCCTCGAAATTTTATTACGCTAACTCCAATATATAATTACATTTAAAGACTACATCATTTAAGAAAACAACTTGGGATATCATTCTCGCATTTCGGCTTCATGTTCCCATGTGGATTCTTCAACGCCGTGATGTTTCCATACCACTCAAACCAAGGGAATGATCTTACCCCTGAGCACTTGGTCTCGAGTGTCCAAAATCTGAACCGGCCTCACTTCATACTTAACATCTGAGTCGACCTCCAACTCCATCCAGTTCAACACATGTGAGGGGTCCGAAACATACTTTCGCAACATGGAGACATAAAACACTTCGTGTACACCCGATAGTTGTGGTGGCAAAGCCAGTCAGTAGGCTACCTCCCCTACCCGTGCTAGTATCTCGCACGGACCAATGTAACGGGGGGACAACTTTCCTCGTATGCCAAAGCAAAATTGTCCCTTGTGAGGTGACACTTTTAGGAATATGTGGTCTCTTACCTGAAATTCTAAGGGTCACCTACGTTGGTCCGCATAACTCTTCTGTCAGCTTCGGGCTATCTCCAACCGTTGTCTAATGAGTTTAACCTTGCCATTTGTTTCCTGAACAATCTCCGACCCTATAATAGTTGTCTCTCCAACTTGTGTCCAGCATACTGGGGATTTACAAGGCCTACCATACAAGGCTTCAAATGGTGCCATACCAATGCTGGCCTGATAACTGTTATTATAGGCAAATTTCACCTGTGGCAAATGGTCTTCCCAACTCCCTTTAAAATCCAATACACAAGCTCGAAGCATATCTTCCAGCACTTGAATGGTTCTTTCCGTCTGGCCATCAGTTTGGGGATGAAAAGTTGTACTAAAACACAAATCTGTCCTCATAGCAGCTTGGAAACTCTACCAAAAGCGAGAAATAAAATGAGGATCCCGGTCAGAGACAATCGAGACTGGTGTGCCATGCAACCTCATGATTTCCTTAATGTACAACCGGGCCAAGGAATCTAGGGAATCAGTCATCTTCATAGCTAAGAAGTGAGCTGACTTAGTTAATCTATCCACAATTACCCAGATGGCATCACACCTCCTTCGTGTTCTTGGTAGCCCAGACACAAAGTCCATAGTTACGTGTTCTCACTTCTATTCCACTATAGGCAAAGGTTGTAATAGCCTCGCTGGCCTTTGATGTTCCGCCTTTATCTATTGGCAAGTTAGGCACTTCTCTATGAACTCGGTGACATCTCTCTTCATCCCGGCCCAGTAAAATTGCCTTTCCAAGTTATGGTACATCTTTGTACCCCTAGGGTGCACTGCTAGCTTTGAGTAGTGAAATTCCTTCAGGATGTCATGTCTAACAGCTGAGGGCATAAAGATTCTGCCTTGGTATTTAAGTACTTTATCTTCTGCTGTCCAGTCAGATAAAGTCACCAACCCTTTTATTTTCTCCCGGAGTTCCTTAGCTTCATTATCCTCCTTTTGAGCTTCAATCACCTTATGAATGAGGGCTGGATAAACAATAGAAGAATACAGCACTCCCCTTTCTGTCTCTTCTTCAAGTGCCAAGGCAAACTCACTTACTACTCCCATCATCTCCCACTTCTTTACTGATAGACTGGCCACGGCGCGAATTGCTACTTAACGCATCCGCTACTACATTGGCTTTACCATGATGGTAGTGCAAATCAAAATCATAATCTTCCATGTTCTCCATCTACCTGCACTGTCTCAAGTTCAGGTCTTTCTTTGTAAAAATATATTTCAAACTCTTGTAGTCAGAAAAGACTTCGAACTTCTCACCATACAAGTAGTGCCGCCAGGTCTTTAAAGCAAAAATCATGGCTGCTAGCTCCAGATCATGTACGGGGTAATTCTTTTGATGAGTCTTCAACTGCCTGGAGCCATAAGCTACCACCCTCCCATTTTGCATCAGGACACATCCGAGTCCTTCCTGTGAAGCATCACAGTAAACTACATATCCTGCCCCTCTCTCCGGGATGGTAAGTACTGGGGCGGTGGTCAGTCTTTTCTTTATTTCTTGGAAAGCCCGCTCACAGGTGTCATTCCATTCAAACTTTACCCCTTTCCTCGTCAATCTAGTCAACGGAGCTGCCAACTGTGAGAAGTCTAACACAAATCTACGGTAGTACCCAGCCAACCCAAGGAAACTTCAAATCTTAAAGTCAGTTCTGGGCTGTGACCACTCCATGACAGCTGCAATCTTGGAGGGATCTACGGCCACTTCCTCCTGTGTTACTACATGCCCCAAAAACTTGACTTCTTTCAACCAGAAGTCACATTTGCTTAGTTTAGCATACAGTTGGTGGTCCTTCAGCCGTTAGAATACTAGTCGTAGGTGTTGTTCATGTTCCTCCTCAGACTTGGAGTATACTAGTATATCATCTATAAACACCACCACAAACTTATCTAGAAACTCCCTGAAGGCCCTGTTCATCAAGTCCATGAAGACTGTCGGAGTGTTTGTCAACCCAAACGGCATCACCAGGAACTCGTAATAGCCATACCGAGTCTGGAATGCTGTCTTGGGAATATCTACATCCCGAATGCGCAATTGGTGATAACCGAACCAAAGATCAATCTTAGAAAACACTACTGATCCCTTCAACTGATCAAATAGGTCATCAATCCTCGGTAGGGGGTATTTATTCTTAATTGTTACCCCGTTGAGCTTCCGGTAGTCTATACACATCCAAAGCGTCCCGTCTTCTTGGCAGTAAAGAGCACCGGTGCACCCTAAGGCGAGGTACTCGGCTTAATGAAGCCTTTCGCCAATAATTCTTCCAACTGCGTCCTCAACTCTTTTAACTCAGCTGGAGCCAACCGGTAGGGAGGGACAAAAATAGGTTCCGTGCCCGGAACTAAATCAATGCAGAATTTCACCTCCCGCTCCGGTGGCAAGCCCGATAAGTCATTTGGGAACACTTTGGGAAATTCACGTACCACTCGTGGTAACTCCACTCGTTGTTCTTCATCCACTTCCCCCACAACCAAACAAGCAAATAGAGTGCACAAATCTGTTTTCTTTTGGCTACCCCATAAGGCCATATCAGATAGTTCACACCTATCGGCGTAGAAGCGAATCAGGGCTCCTTCGGAGGTAGACAAGGTCACTCTATAATCATGATAATCAATTTTAGCTTGGTAAGACACAAGCCAGTCCATTCCAAGAATCACATTGAAGCCCTTCATCTCTAACCCAATCAAGTCACAACTAAACACCAGTTTTCTCCTGTCGAAAACATCCTCTACCCGCAGCTCACACTTCTTGCACATAGTGGCTAAAGAAGAGAATTCCGTTACTGGTGTCTCAACATGTAATAATAAATCCATAGAAGTGACCTCTAACCCCAATGCAGATACAAACCGAACAAAGATGAATGAATGGGAAGCACCCATATCTAACAAAACTGTAGCATATGAAGAATAAACCCAAACCTCGGGTAACCATAGGCTATACTGGCGCTTCCTACTGTGCCACAGCAAAAACCCTTCCCTGTGTTTGTGAACGCGGAGGCCCGCCACCTCTCTAACCCTGAGAAGCTTCCCTCTGTGGCTGCGTCGTCCCACTCTGTGTTGCTCCAGGTGGGGGACCTCTCGGCTAGAACGGTGGCTGCACAGAAGTAGAGGAACGACTGCCCTAGTAACTCTGACCCTTAGACTCCATCCTTCCTTCGGCACTGCCCAAAGGCTGCGGGCAATACCTCTGAATGTGGCCCGTCTGCCCGTACCGGTAATAGACACGATTATCCACCATCGGCCCACTGTTCGGTCTACCAGCCAACTCCCGCTGTCCCAGTAATGGGCACTCCGATCTCATATGCCCCGGCTGTCGATAGTGATAGCAAATGGGTTGCCCGGGGGTCAGTCCCTCTCATCTCTTTGCTTGTTTGGGGCCTGCACCGCCTGATTGTGATGGCTGTACTGGAGGGGTGGATGTACTTCCCTTGAATCTCTTTCTACTTTCCCCCTCTTGCTAACTCCCCATGCTTCGGCCACACAGGCCCTCTATAAAAGTCCCGGTCTTATTCAAATCTGCCTCCACTGTCATAGCTTTATCAATAAGCATCTCATAATCATTCAAGCTGAGGGTCAACATCCTGTTTCTTAAAGCAGGTTTCAATCCCCTTTCAAAACTTCTGCACTTAAGGTGAGCAGTAAGGATTAACTCCGATGCATACCTAGACAAGGCAAAGAATTTCCTTTCATAATATAATATGGTCATATTGCCCTAAATCAAACTGGTAAATTCCTTTCTTTTGGCATCCCAAAGTGCCTGGCGAAAGAAATGATCCCAAAACCTTTCTTTAAATTGCTCCCATGTGAGACCCTCAACTTCTCCTGCCTCCTTCAAATGATCCCACCATGCTGAAGCCCTACCTTCTAGCTGGAAGGTGGTCAAAGCAATACGTGTAGCAGGCTCAACAATTTCCATCGCGGCTAATATTTTCTCGCAGCGGTCTATGAATTGCTACGTCACCTCCGTATTCGCCACACCGTCATACATAGGAGGCTTCATCCTCCTAAACTTCTCCAAAGAAGTGGCGCCCATTTGCCCTTGTGGCTGTGGTCCGGCCCTCACCCCACCGACCAAAGCTGCCATAACCGCTGCCATTTGCTTGAAAAAAGCCTCGGCGTCAGCAACTGCCAGCTGGGGCACCACAGGCACCTTAGGGGGCACTTCTCCGGCCTCGGCCATCAGCGGTACCCCAGCCGCCGCACTATACTGGGCCTCCTGCTCCTGCTAGATGGAGGCACTCATTGCTTGTTCCTGGGCAGAAGCCTCTCTTCTGCCTACTCCTCTGCCCTAGCCCCAACCTTGGCCTCGCACACCTCCTCCACGTCTTAGTGGCATTCTACACATTACAACATAATAGACCATAGTAACTGCCACCCGTAAAAATACTCGAAACTATATACCACGTGGCTAATAAAAAACACGTAAACACATAAGCACATAACAGAAATGTCACATAATCAGGCAAAATGATATGCAAGATGTCCCATGTCCCTAGATATTCCGACCTAAGCTCTGATACCAACCTGTCACGCCACGAGTCTGGGGGCCCGAGGGGTGAGTGAGACACATACATAACATGATAAACCAGGTTAACAACATCAGAGCAACGCCATGGTCACGAAATGGACCCACAAAACCTCCCCTATTACACAAGGGCCTAAATGTTTTAAAACCTGGACTGGTAGCAATGAAACATGTCCATAATATTCACCCTGCCTAGCTAATGTCCACAAAACCATACACTCACACCGAGTCTAGCTAATATAAGCTAATA
>JAVXUM010185117.1:0-10967 GCA_035590655.1 Pouteria glomerata
TTTTTTTTTTTTTTTTTACCAAATCTTAATTTTCTTTTTTTGTTAAGTAATTTTGTAAGCATGTCACTTGTATCCATAAAAATGAATAGCAAAAAATAAAAATAAAAATGCTTCTAAATGGTAAAATTTATGTATGTGTAAAAAAAAATAAGCTTTTTTTTTGTCTAAATTGTATACGAATTTTTTATTTTTTTTATTTTTTTATATATAAGAATAATTGATCATTTGGGAGCTATCGGCTACTAGTTTTTTGACTTTTTCTAAAATGACTAAATTTACTCTCTTATATTTTAAATTTTTTTTAAACAATGAAGGACAAAATTATCAAATTAATTAAAAAAAAAAAACTAGAAAACTAACTACAAAAAAATTAACTTTTTTTCCTTTCTAAATATGAAAAAAAAAAAAAGCTAATTTTTTCCCCAAATTTAGCCTAAATTGCCTTAAAACTACTAAGAAAAAAAAAAGAAAATCAAAATTTAATGAAAAAAGTAATATAAAATTATATAAGCTAAAATTAATCGAAAACTAGTTTTTTTTGGCCAAACCAACCTAATTTAATTAATATGATCCGAGCTAGCATTATTTGATCATATATAATAATAATGGATGAGTGCATATACAAAAGTAATGGAATTTAATTGCTATGCATTGAGTCCCCATCTCAACCTAATTTAATTGTCTTTTTGAGTCCAAGTCTAAAGTGCAGCAGGAGTTTTGGAGGAAACATGCATGCGCAAATTTAGGACGTCAAATGGACTGACTTAACTTTCTCCAAGAGCGTGAATCACATTGCACTTTTGACTATTGTTACGCGGAATGTGGACTGACTTAGCTATCTACAAGATTATAGATCACAATGGGCTTTTAACTATTATTACACCAAACACTTGACTGTAAACTAATAGGTTCAAATTACTCAAATATTATGGCTCTGTTTGTTTTAATGTAAAATATAATGAAAGCGATATGATGCAACACGACTCTCACGATGGTCTTACAATTACTAACAGTGATTGGAAATCCTTCTAAAAATGAGTAATTACGCTTTTTTGGGTGGTCAATTACTGGGCATTTGAGTGACAAACTGCTTTATGTATTTACTCTTTCCTGTCATTCTGATTTGGAGGTAGAAACGATAATCGATCTTAACACAAGTGTATTAATACAGAGATGACTTGGACTTGTGAAGTCTTTGCTAAAGATTCAATTATGGTGTCTTGTCCCAAATCTCAAGCAAATAAAACGATCAAGATTGGATTATGGTGTGGTGGATGACATATGTATCTATTCTACTTCTATGGCTGTGTGTGCTCTCAATGCTTTTCCTCAATTTCACGTCAAGTACTTTAGTAAAGCACTTACAGTTTTAGTTCGTGATGTTGGAAATGCATATCTACAAGTTGTAAAAATTACCCAAGTATTTTCTTACTTTTTATAGCTTTTTTTGTTTTATATTATTCTTTTATATGAACTTCCTGTTAAAAGATGAATTCTTTTACACCTTTCGACTGTTTATAAAAGTAGCTTCAGTGAAAGCAAGAAGGACTGTAATAGTGGCAGCTGATTTATGACAACCATGAGTTTAACACCATGAATCACGCAAACGAGAGTGGATACATATACAGAAAAGAATATGAAATATTGATAATTTTTAATAAATGAAGATACAGATATAATGAAAATATGGTAAAAAAAAATATATATATATATATTTTATTTAAAATATTTTTGAAGATAATATTTATATACTACGAAACATTATATAAATAATAATTATATAGCATAAAAAATACTATTTAATTCATAAATTAATAGAATATGTATAAGTTATATTTTAATTATTTACTGTTTGATTCCTACTTAAATTTTATTATATCAGTTTTACCCCTAAATAAAATTTAAAATATTACATTTGAATCTCCCGTATCTCAAAAGTATCTTAGTCATATCGTACTCGTATCCTATGAAAAATTAAAAATAAAAAATCAAGATACGTCACATGGCATATCTTATACGTATTCGGCCATATTTTAGCTGCATACAAGTGCGGTACCTAATTTAAAATATCCGTGCTTCATAGAGTTTAGAATTTTAACCAAAAAGGACCGTAATATTAAAATGTTTATTAATATTGGAAATGAAAGACATGCAAAAGCTTACCCGTTTAGACAGTTTAATTTGGGTTTTGGACTTGTCTAAAGCTAGGCCTTTGGTTCACATCTCTAAAACGGAAGCACCAGAAGAGAATCAACTATACATAATCTTGTTGATCATATACTACAGTACTAAATTCTTCAGTAATTAATTATTCTAAATTTCTACGTCACACGTAGGTGGCTATTGGGCAAGCTCACACTGTTGACTTGAAAATGTGGCGCAATTAAAGAGAGGAGAGGAGAAGACAAGTTGTCACTGCCCAAAGCGTATCTGTGAGGGTGATCATGTCTATGCAGGGTGTGAAGATGAGATGGGTTTTCCTAATTAGTCTTCAGCTGATTCTCATCCTAATTATCTTTCCTCAGTTCCCCTGCACTACAGAACACATGTATAGTGGCATTACGGAGGTTCGTGGCAACTCTTCATTGTTTTCATCAACCAACATAACTACTACTTGGAGCAACAAAAACGAAAACATATCTATGAAGTTCAATCAAACTATCTCTATTGATGGCTCCACGACGTTTACAGCGTCCACGTTTAGGCCAATCCTCTGTGCGTACGTCAACTCTAGGTCTTATGCTGCTTTTTTTCTGGGTTTCTTCTCAAACGTGTCATCTTCTTCTTCTAATATCTCTGCAATCGTATCATCTTCTTCTAATCTCTATCTTGCTGTCTTGATGCTTCAACCACGAATCGATTGTCTGCGCTTGTTAAATCACTCTCTTGAATCAGCGCGAGTCTTCTGGTGGGCAAACAGAGACAAGCCAGTGGGGGAGAACGCCACCCTAGAATTTTCAGCTGAATTAGGGGAGCTGGTTCTCAAGGACGCAGATGGCAGTCCTGTTTGGTCTACCACTAATGCTAGTAACTCTGGCTCAGTTCGACGTAATTATTCTGGCAATGCAATTCGCATGGAGTTGACTGTGGAAGGAAATTTGGTGCTAATAAATGGCAGAAACAATCGCGTGATTTGGCAATCTTATGATCACCCAACCGATACTTGGCTCCCCAGCCAGAGGATCCAGTTCGGCAAAAGCCTTACGGCTCGGATTTCCCAGTCAAATCTGTCTTCAGGTATCTACTATTTATCTGTGACTAGACGCGGACTGATTGCTTTCTTTCAAGATTCCTCAAGTACTCCCCCCAAAGAGTACGCCACTTTATCTTTGGATAAATATGGAGACTACTCAATAGTTGGTGATGTTGGCAAACACACCCATCGTTTCGAAACCTATTTATATTTCAATTTCACTTCCACACCAAGTAATTTTCGGTATATTGTTCTGGAACCAAATGGACGCTTAATTTTTTATGTGCTGTATACATACCCCAACAGTATGTGGCCGTTATGGAGTCTGCAGTTTAAAGCACTACTCATTGCAAGTTCAGTGCACTTGTCCGTACCAGAAGGGAGAATTAAATTACTTCAAGCCGTTTGAACCCAACAACAATATTGGATGTGAACCAAACACCGCTTTGTCTTGCCAAGGAGATGGTAGCAGCAACTACCATGTATTTGTGGAGCTCCCTGACGTTACCTATTTTGATTTCCAGCCCACGATTCTCAACACAAGCCCTGAGAAATGTAGAGAGCAATGTCTCGACAGCTGCTCTTGCAAAGCCGCGTTTTTCCGGCATCATCCAAATGAAATATCTGGAAACTGTTCTTTGCAATCTGGCGAGCTCTACTCCCTCAATGAAACCTCGGAAAGTTTCGAAATTGTTCATCTTGCATTTATCAAGGTTCAGGACAGGCATGACGAAGAAAAACCTGCACCTTTGGTTCCGGGGATACAGTCAACTCACCGAAAGAAACGTGCATCTACTTTGGTTCCAGTAGTACTGGTGCCCTCCCTTGTCGGTGGCCTTGTATTTGTTGTTTTTGTTGCAGGGGGATGCTATGGTTTTGGAGTACTGAAGACCAAAAATCACGATGCTGAGGAAGAAGGTGATGATGAAGTTACAGAAGCATTAACAAAATTCTCTTTTGAAGAATTGAAGACGTGTACACAAAATTTCAAGATCAAGCTTGGCCACGGAGGATTCGGAAGCGTGTTCGAGGGGGTCTTGTGTGATGGCAACAGAGTTGCAGTGAAACGTCTGGACTCTGCAGGCCAAGGCAAAAAAGAATTTCTCGCTGAGGTTAATACAATAGGCAAAGTTGATCATTTTAATTTGGTCAAGTTGATTGGTTATTGTGCTGAAAAATCTAACAGGCTGTTAGTTTATGAGTACATGTGCAATGGATCTTTGGATAAATGGATTTTCAACCAAGACAGGGCAACAACACTCACTTGGGAAATTCGGCATAAGATTATTTGTGGCGTCGCCAAGGGGTTGGAATATCTCCACGAGGAATGCAGCAAGAAAATAATTCACTTTGATATCAAACCTCAAAACATCCTACTTGACGCAAATTTCAACCCTAAGATATCTGATTTTGGTTTGGCAAAATTGATTGATAGGAATCAGAGCCTAGTGTTGACTAAGTTGAAGGGAATTCCAGGGTATTTGGCTCCAGAGTTATTCGGGGGTTCAAATATCTCTGTCAAAGCTGATGTTTACAGTTTTGGTATTGTCATCTTAGAAACTATGTGTGGGCGGCGAAATTTAGACTTGTCTAAATCTGCACCTTTGGTTCATATATTAAAAACAAAGGCTGAAGAGAATCAACTATACGATATTCTTGATCAGCGTAATGAGGAATTTTTGTGTCACCGAGAAGCAGCAATGAAGATGATAAAGATTGGGATATGGTGTCTACAAACCTATGATAGAAGGCCCAATACATCAATGGTTGTGAAAGCTCTGGAGGGTTCAGATATGGAGTTAATTACAGACCTTCACTCCTTAACTATGACCTACATTGATGATTCCATACAAGTCATGAATTCACATATTTTAGCCACTCCAGAAGCTTCAATTTTATCAGCACCAAGATGATAAGTAAGTTATTGACTCTTGTGGTAACATATTTTGTACTTCTATACACACGTGCACGCGAATGCGTCCATTGAATTTCATGTCAAGCTTATGAATGCTTTCGTAGTCCTAGTTCATTCTTGCTTAATTCTTGATATGCACACCTAAATTTTATACATGTTTTTCAAGGAAAAGAAAAATGATAAGTAGTTTGGTTTAGTTTAATTTTTTCCTTTATGCAAATATTTTAAAACTTATCTAATTTTTCATTAGTCATTCAAAACGACGAAATAAGATCAGATGGCAATGAAATTTGACACGTAGCTTTAGCTAGGCACTAGTGAAGTGTAAGGACCAAACTGTGCATCTATTGGGCTAGTAGTGTTCCCATATGCCTTTGTCTAATTTTGTGTTCCAAATTTTTAGGTAAGTTTTTTAAATTTTATTTTATGTTACACTTTTTCTTTAATGTGTTTACCTGATTTAGTAATCTTGTCATTGTCTTATTTAATTTCAGGGATTCAGATCAATATTGATGCAGAGTTGATTTATTTTGGCACTGTATTGGGGATGTTATATTTGTTTCTTTTATAGAGTATTCGAAACATTTTTTTAGTACTGTATTATGTATGTTGCTATGTCACTATATTACGAATTTTTTTTTTTTTTTTCTAATTGTATAATGGATGTTTCATTGTGTAATGTTTTTATTCATTTAAATGTGTAATGTTTTAATTCATCTTGTAATGTGTAAAAATTGGAGCATGGTGTCTATAAACTTATGACAGAAGGACTAGTATGTTCTTGATCAGCATAATAAGGATTCCAGTGGGTCAATTGACCCTCCTTAGTCTCATGTGTATTCACCCTAATTATGTATGTTGCTATGTCACTATATTAGGAATGTTTTTTTTTTTTAATTGTATTATGGATGTTTGATTTTATAATGTATAATGTTTTTATTCATTTTAATGTATTTGGATGCATTTTATTAATCTGTTGTAGTTTAGATCTCTATTAATTATAGGTACCGTGTAAGAATTAAGATTGTTTATTGACTACAAATGTAATTTTGCTTTCATAGGTAAAAAAAAAAAAATAAAACTATAAATTAAATTTGAATTAAAAAATAATAATTATTTTTTGCTACGACCTATGGTCGTTGCCAATACTATGTAAAAAAATAATATATTTTTTTTATATTGACCATTATTCAAAGTCGTAACCAAAGATTTATAAAGTAACTTATTAAAGTTATATTTGCCATAACTTAAGGTTGTAACTAAAAGTCATATTTACAGTAACTAATAGTTCCAAAACCCATTTATTGGCCATTCCATACATGCCGGTACCAATTGCATATTTCCTATAACTAATACGTCACTATAGTCCTGAGTAGTAGCCAGATATTCCTTTACCATTGACCTAAAACTACCATCGGCGAGTGGGTGTACAAGAGTTTATAAGGATATCAAGTAACATGCATTTATTTTGGATGGGGAGTGGGTGTTCTTGATGTAGTTACATATGTATCTAACTGGTACCTTAGACTCATTCATATGAATGCACACTTGGGATTCAATTTTTGTCTCTGAGGATTCAACTCGCACATATGGAGGTATTTTTGTTGGGTGGCATACGTTTCATTGCTTGCTAATAATTTTTAAACCTAACTTTGGCTGTCATGCACCCAACAAGTATCTTGGACTCATTCGTATGATTCATACATATGTATGTTTGGGATTCAACTTTTATCTATGAAAATTTACTTTGTACGTACAAGGGTACATTTGGGAGGTGGCGTAGGTTTTGCTGCTAGCTAATAATTTAAACTTAACTTTAGGTATCTAGAGTTATGAATTATTATTTCACTATATAACTTTAGGAACCCATAATTCTAGTTATTATAAATAATATAAATATGAGAGCAATTGTTAACTGTGTATGCGTAAATATATAATGCCAGGTACTGATGATGGATATTTCCCGAGCCTCACAAGAATCTCTAAAATACCCCTGCTCATACTGAAACCCGAGTGCAAAGCGGGTCCGGTGTCCCTGAGCCCGGCAGGAGCTCTGAGCTAGGTAGGAGCTCTGAGCTCGGGAAGACCCTGAGCCCGGAGGGAGACCGAGCTCGGCCATCAGTGAAAACCTGAAATCATACCAATACGAGGTCAGAACTCGGGGATAGATTAGAAGATCCCAGAGAAATTCAATCCGAGATTCACGCCTCGCTCGTAGAGGGAAAGTATATCCTTAGAGAGCCCTTTCCCAAAACGGTTACGACTCGATAAGATCGTATCTCATATAAAGATGGAAACCAGCAGAATATCCGGTGAGTATTTCCAAATTCATGCTTATCCAAACACCGGCATTTCATTATAAAAAGAAGGACAAAAAGCCATGAAAGGTACGCAATCTTTGAACTCTGACTGTTACTCTGCCAATTTATCTCCGGATTAGTGTATCTGACTTAAACATCGGAGTGTCTTTGGCAGGCACCACACCGGTGTCCTTGACGTATAGGTAAACCACTTCCAGTCAGGCAAGATCGGGTGGATCCTCGGGTCGGGTTCGTCGGATCAAACCACCATCGAAGTTTCAGTATCTACAGGTACTAACAAAAAGTCATGGATTAATAATAAACTTAGTCTTATACAGTGCTTGCTTGAAGTAGTCTCGCTCAACTTAAAATATATAGATGGGAATATCCTTTCTCTACCATTTCGATATTTGTTTTCCAAGAAGAAATTTATATAAAATTGTAGCCAAGATAAATTTATAGCAAAGATCTCACCCAATTACAGCTATTAACATCGTTTGTGTACATCCAAGCCCAACACAAGTTTGTAATTTTTTGTGCAATTAGTCTGCTAGACAAAACAATTTAACAGGAATTCCCATGCATAATAAAACCACTTGCTACTGCTCAATCGAAAGCACGACATAACCACTACTCTTGGTACAGAAAGCCCACTGAGGAGAAATTGGAGTCCTCAAGGCTCCTGCTAAAGAATATTAGCAACTTCGCATGAACCTCCTAAGAAATGTTAGGTATTTATCCAGACATAATGTACCATAAGCTGAATATAAAATCAAGAATGAAGAAAGCCCGCAAGTCTACTCTGCAACACGCAGAGGCAGTCATCGAAGAAGTTAGCAAGTTGTTGGAGGTTCAAGCCATCAGAGAAGTCTCATACCCTGAGTGGTTGGCCAATGCATGGTTCACACATGAAGAAGAGATTGCTGAGAACATGTGTGAAGGTTTAGTCCTACATCAAATAAATGAAAATAAGGCTGGACCTTAATATACAATTGTATGACTCACCAATTACAAGGCCTAGTCTTTTAAGTGGATATGGATCATTCAATGTATATTGGGTTGTGGATGCTCCTAAATGGATTGGGCTTACGCACATCTGGGAAGACTTTAGATGGATTAGACTCCCAAAATTAAGACAAAAAGTATGATGTAATATTAGAAAAGCATTTGGCGGGATCTTATTTTGAGTACAAAAATTATAAGTTTTGAATCCAAGAATATAACTAAGACAAATATAAATTCTCATTTTGAGTAGAACAAATATAAGTTCTTGGATCTCATTTTCACTGTACCTTGTTCGTAGTTCTAAATTTCCTTAATTTGCAATACATAAATTCTGTTTTAATCCTACTTTCTCCAAAATCTCTAAAATGTCCCTCCAAAATTTGAACTTATGATTAACTATTTACATATTGGATTAAGTGACAATGTTTGATGATAGTCATCAAACTATCACAACCCTCCCTTTATTTGGATTTGAAATGGACTGTGTTAGAAAAAAATATTAACCATGCACGACGTATATGCAGATGGTTAACATTTTGTGCTTCTAAGTTTATGTATCCCCTGAATGCTTCAGTTCAATTTCATGTCTTGTTCGTGAAATTAAATCATACGTAGTTTAAGCTTACACTAATGCACACCTAAATTTTTACATGTTATAGTGTTGGTTGTCCCAAAAAGGTATGGTTTTTATTCAAGTAGAGGATGTATCATGTATGTATAGGTGTTGCAGGATTGTACAATATATATTTAATATTCTTCTCCAAGTCCCAGATCACAAAACAAAAGTAGTTTTTGTTTGGCTATAAAAAAAGTATTTTGCTTTTTTTTTTCATAAAAAATTGATTTTCTTTTCAAAATTTGTAACTTTTAGGCCTATTAATTGTATTCGCCAAAAAAAAAGTTTTAAAAATTCACGATCGATTGAGTTAAAATTCAGCCGTTTAGTTAAAAAAAAAATGGTTTTTTTTTTTTAACTTTTTTTAGCTTTTACTCAAACGAATGTGAATTTCTTGATTTTTTTTTAAACGAATGTAATGACATGCCTAAAAGTTTCAACTTTCAAAAAGAAAATTAAATTTTGGTGAAACAAGGTCGTATAAGACAGAGAAAACCTTACCAAAAAAAAAAAAAAAAAATAAAAAACCAAGAAAGATTTTCTATAACCAACAAGCCTAAGTTAAAACAAGGGCAATGATAATAAGATATATATTAGCAGCTGCTCTATGGGAGCATTGTGTCCCCATTTTACCCAATCTATGAGTAATGGGAAGGAAAGGGGTGACCATCTTTTGATCAGGTTGAATTTTTGAGAGACTGCAATTGCAGAGAAATTCTGTGTTAATGCATCCCCTGACTGCTTCAGTTCAATTTCATGTCTAGTTCATGAAATTAAAGCATACGCAGGTTTAGCTCATGCTTCCTGCAATGCACACCTAAATTCTCACAAGTTATAATATTAGTTGTCCCAAAAAAGTAAGGTTTTTATTCAAACAGAGAATGTATATGGGATCCAGAGATTGTATAATGTATATCTCATATTCTACTCATGTCCCAGATCATGAAACAAAAGAGTTTAAGTGAAAACAAGGGCAATGATAATAAGATATACACAGCAGCTATTCTACGGGAACCATTGGTTATGCATTGAGTCCACATTTGACCAAATCTGTGAATAATGAGAAGGAAGGGGGTGGCCATCTTTTGATTATTTTGAATTTTGGAGAGATTTTTTTTTTTTGGAATATTTAGCGTATTTGAGTTAGTTTGCACACACTTCAATTAATTTTTAGACTCTAAAATTAACAATCGGGTACGCTCTAATTGTTCAAAAAAGATTCGAATTAGTGATTACTAGAAACAAATCAAGATATTACTAATTGAGTTTTCCCAAAGGATTTTTTGAGAGATTCCAATTGCAGGAGAAATTCTGTGTTTGCCTCCCCTATTGGCTGTCAACGTGAGGCTCAACCAGGAGGCACTGCTGCAGCAGCGCGACTTTGTCTTTGTGAAATCTGGAGGAAACATGGATGCATGCACCAATTAATTAAGGTCCTCCGTGGACCGACTTTTCTTCCAGAGTACATCCATCACAATGCGCTTGTAAATATTACTACGCGGACCTCAGGAATGTAAATAGGTTCAAATTAATCAAACGTTATGGCTCCGCGAAAAATATTTCTCAAAAAACACATTAATTTAGGATTTAAAAAGAAAAATAAATTTTTGAAATATGAACAAAAAACACAATTACATGATGCAACCAGTGACTAAGCTATGTTGGGAAATGCTGCCTGTATATATAAAATTTTTTATTAGAAAAAAATTATGTCATAGTTCAACCCCCTAAAATTTTTAAAAATAATTGACCTTGTTTACAAAAATACCACTGTCCATACATGTAAATTTTTGGGTAAAAATATTTAGGCTATGGACCAAGTTCCTTAAAATTTAATTATATTTTTAATTATTATAAATAATTCAAAATTTGAAAGTCAAATTAATTATACCATCTATACATATATACTAATTTATTTTTATTTAATAAATATAATTT
>JAVXUM010185156.1:0-10963 GCA_035590655.1 Pouteria glomerata
AAGTTGGTGGCCCAAACCACACCTATATCAACTATTCAAATTCGATAATAGCAATTATAACGCAACTAGTGATGAACTCTGTATATATATATATATATACACAGAGAGAGAGAGAGAGAGAGAGAGAGAGAGAGAGAGAGAGAGAGAGAGAATATGAATGAATGAACTTCAATCTAGTTCAAGGTAGGAAATACTTCGTCCATGGGGCAACCCTTTTTTCGGGCTGCAACAATAATAAATTTAAAAATCTCCTTCCGATTAAAAAAAAAAAAAAAAAAAAAAAAAAGATATTCTAAAACGTAATACAGGGGGCGCAAAATTATTTTTTTGAAAAATAATGGGGACACAATTGTATAATGGCGACCTATAACAGACCCAAAATACGTAGCATGGGGCTGATCTAGGCGTGATATCATGCTTTCAAGAATTTTGATCCCCAGAATCTGAAATATCGTCACCATGCCACCCATTATATATTTTAAATTAAATTAGTCGACATTGGTTACAATCCAAATCCTACGACAGGTAAAAGACTCTTAGGGTTCCCACGAATTCGATTCTCTCTTTAAATTTGACTTATTTATTAAATGAATTTAAATTTAATTAATTTTTTAAGTGACGAGTATAATTAAATTTAAATTTTTTAATATGTCAAGTTTAGACTAAGCCCAACTCTTTTCAATTTAAACTCGACATTCAACTTGTTATGAAACCAACCTAATATATTTTTTCAATCTCGACTTTATAGAAGTCTATGGTCTTTTTTTTTTTTTTTTTTTTAATTTTGATTCATTTGCAAATTCAGCGAATGGGAGCAAAGTTTTAGACCAATGAAACTATATATGAGGATGTTGATCCTTGTATCTTTAACTACATATCATTAAATTATCAAAATGACAACACTGAGACTTCATTTGATTAAAAAAAAAATATTTTATTTTTGTTTAGGTTTTTCCATCTAAACAACTTTTTTACTAAATTTGATTTTCGTAGAAACTGTTTTAGGTGTGTTAATCGCATTTCTAATAAAAAAATAAAAAAATTTAAAATTTTTTTCGTTACTTTTTAATCCAAATGGATAGTTTTTATTTAAATGAACGTTAATTTTTTTTTTTTATTTTCTTTACAAATGTGATTAACACATCTAAAAATTACAATTTGTTGAAAAATAAATTAGTGAAAAAAACTCTTATAAAATAAAAATATTACAAAAGAAAAAAAAAAAAAAAACTCAAATCAACTTCTCCGACTGCTGGATGAAGGAGAACGCTCAATCGCCTGAGGCAGTCGTCTAAAGGTCTTAAGGTTGTCGTCTATATCTTTGGCATCCGCTTCACAATTGTTTTAAGGCAGTCGTGGATGTTGGGGTTGAGAAAGGGAATAAACGACCGCTTCAAACGATTGAGTAATCTTTCAACCACCTAAATTGGTTGAAAATTAACTCGGCCATGACCTTTTAACGACCGCTTTAAAGCAGTCGTCTGTGCAAAATTGCCAACCGCCTTGAAGCAGTTGCCTATAAGTCTTAAGGGCAAAAAACTTTAGCTGATCACTTTCAAGCGGTCATCTATGGTAGTGTTTTTTTGTTTTTTTTGTTTTTAAAGAAAACTTGTTAGTTTTGTTTGATCCAAGATCAACCTATAATCGCATATAACACCTGTATAATCATAATGAACTTATATTCAAATATACCTTATGAAACTATTGGACATAAATATAAAAAGTACAAGTCTTCAACAAAAAAGAAATATTTTTACATTATCCTTTAATAATTGAATTTTAAAAACAAGAACAAAAATAAAATAAAATAAAATAAAATAAAATAAAAAGATAAAAACGTCTTCGAGTGAGCAAAAGCTACAAAACAGTAGCAGCACCCTTCAAACTTGAGATAGATTTACAAAAAAAATTAAAATAAATAGTGATAGAAATTATAATAAATGAATTTAAGATTATAATTAAAAAAATGAACTTATAAAACTTTAAATAAAATCAAAGTTTAAAGTATAAACTTCATTGGGCCATTTCAAGCAATCCATAGCTCAGATTCCTGCACAATTTGTTTCCTTAGGTCCAAATATCTAGAACTATTTACTCCTCAAGTTTGGTTGACATCAGAACATATTTATTTGATTTGATCACTTAACTCTTAAGTTGGAATTTCTAAGTGTTACATTTCAACTCGAAGCTACGCCAGGCCATTTCGAGTGATCTGTAGCTCGAATTCCTAAGCGATTCATTCTCATAGGTCTAAAAATGTCTAGAACTATGTACTCATCAAGTTTGGTTGACATCAGAACACTTTTGCTCTATTTGAGCACTTAATTCCTAAGTTAGAAGTTCTAAGTATTACATTTCAACTTGATATTATGCCAGGCCATTCCAAACTATCCGTAGCTTAGATTTCTACAAGATTTATTTTCACAGGTCTGAAATGCCTAAAACCATGTACTTATCAAGTTTGGTTAACATTGGAACATGTTTGCTCTGTTTGAGTACTTGACTCTTAAGTTAGAAGTCTAAGTGTTACGTTTTAACTCGAAGCTACGCCGGGCCAATCTGAGTGATTCGTAGCTCGAATTCCTTTGTGGTTTATTCTTATAGGTCTGAAATGTCTAGAACTACATACTCATCAAGTTTGGTTGACATCAAAACACATTTGCTTTGTTCGAGTACTTGGCTTCTATGTTGGAAGTTCTAGGTGCTACCTTTCAACTCGAAGCTATGTTGGGCCATTCCAAGTGATCTGTAGCTTGGATTTCTATGTGATTCATTCTCATAGGTCTAAAATGCTTAGAACTATATACTCATCAAGTTTGGTTAACATCAAAGCATGTTTGCTTAGTTTGAATACTTGAGTCCTAAGTTGGAAGTTCTAAGTGTTACGCTTCAACTTAAAGCTACATCGGGCCATTCTAAGTGATCCATAGCTCAGATTCTCATGTGGTTTAGTCCTGTAGGTCTGAAATGCCTAAAACTACGTACTTGTCAAGTTTGGTTGACATCAGAACACTTTTGTTAGGTTTTAACACTTGATTCCTAAATTGGAAGTTCTAAGGGTTACGTTTCAATTCAAAGCTACGTTGGGCCATTCCGAATGATTTGTTGCTCAAATTCCCACGTGGTTCATTCCTGCAAGTTTGAAATGCCTAGAATTACATACTCATCAAGTTTGGTTGACATCAAAATGCATTTGCTTGGTTTGAGTACTTGACTCCTAAGTCAGAAGTTTTAAGTGTTACATTTCAACTTGATATCATAAATTATATACTTTAAGGGGATTTAAAACTTTGTAAAGAATTTATGTAGTTGTTTATAAGTAAAATTATACCTCTTCACAATTGTATCAGTGTCCTAGAGGCTGGCCAAGGCCGACATCATCATCGCTATTCTACAATTAGTAGTTTAAAGTTTTAATTATCATCTATTTGTGAAAACACAACAATAAGAATGTATGAACATTTATGAAATATTTAATATGTTACCCAAGTGCGATGTTGAGTCTTATGGAATTTTGCTTATAGCCTATCCTGTAGATGGTCCATGCGTTCAATCATCTTAGCAGCGATTTTGTCAAGCACCTTAGCTTGAACCTCTGATCGAACCTTAGCTTGAACCTCAGCTGGGATTTTAGCTCAAATAAAAGTAAGTAGCTCTACTTGAACCTCAGCCTAGAGTTTAGCTTGGTGATCATCATGAACCTTAACTTGTAGCTGCCCTTAACTTGTAGCTGCTCGTGCAAGTCCACCTAAAAGTTGGCCAAGTGATCGATGATGAGTTGCTCGATCTCCTCATCTGTTCACCTTTGGGACGCCGTAGACTTGACTGCTGCGATGGCCTACCAGGCCACAGACTGGGGTATGCCGGAACCCACCTTGTGCATGTGGCCATAGCCATCCCAGCCTACAACCTCAGTAAATACCCTATTATGGACCTTAGACGAGTCACGCCTTGCCTTTGAGAAGTTATCGAATGTGCCGGGACTTGCTCAAGGTTGGCCTGCACATTTGGGGGTACAGGATTGCGTATCCTCTCAAATACGAGAATCTAATTGGTAGGGTTCCTCTCCACCTGCGTCTGCACAAAGTATGAATTAAATTAGGTACAAAAATAAAAAAAAGTACTAAAGAGGGATAAAAATTAAAGAAAATGCAATTAACAACTTTACAATTATATATCTTATGGAGCATGCCCTAGATTTGCCTCTCATTGGTCATTGCAGCGGGCCAAGGTTATCTTGATTCGCTAAGTAAGTTGACACCTTAGTTTGTGTTCGAATAATATCATTATCATTGACAAGAATTTACCATAAGTAACTAGAATGCAATAAATTTAAAATCTTAATTATATTATAGTTGGGCTAAGCTATTGGACTAGTAAGATACGAGGTCCAACCACTGCTCCAGAACTACGCATAGAAGACACCACAGTAGGATGTTTGGGGCTCTCTTGAAAGGAGTAAAGTATTTCTTCTTCACACTACACTTGTGGTCCTTTGAAATCTTTCAGCATTTGCCCATACACATAGGTCAAAACTAGAGAAAATGGTTAACCACATTACCCTAGTAGAATAATTTTTTATATTTTAGCAAAAATATTACATGTGAACTGTGTGAATTGAAATGATTAAGCAGTTGCTTACCATAACATCCTGCCAAATGCAGTCCAGTGTCTTGGTAAGCACAATTACCTAATCTATGAGTGACAACAGCACAACGCATCCATTACAGACCATCACGCACAGCTGCATAAACCCTTTAGGGGTAGTGGGACCTCTTGTAGCATAAGAGGTTGCTGTGGTACTCGTTGACCCTGAGAAATGTATATTTGATTTAACATTTATATAAAAAATGTATATAACTTGCAAAATTAACCAACTTGATTTAACATGTATATAAAGAAATATATACCTAAGGGAGCTAAGGACCCAGGGGGCTATGTGGGATGCTCAATAGCCTAAAAGGTAGATGTGGAGGCTATCATGGGTGGTGGTATCTAATGGGACATTGATGTATCACGATGCCCGCTGCTAGCGATGGGTAAATGGGCCTAGGTGGAATTGGATAACCCAATAAAAGATGTAAGAGAAGTAGTAATAATGGGCAGGCACAGTAGTAAGTAGGGCAAACACAGAGGAACATACTGGGTGGTTTATTAAGTAATGGGGGGCTATGTACATGAGGTATGGTAGTTATAGGCTCCGATCTTATGGAGGAGAGAGTAGGGGCCAGTGGCTGCAGGGTCTGCAATTGAGGGGTGCTAGTATGTACCGTGGGGAGTTAAGTGGGATCGGGGGCCTTGGTGGGATTAGTCTCAAACTACGACTGAGTGTCCTTAGACAATTGAGTGGTATCAAGATCTCTCTGGAGCTCCATACGAGCTACATCAGCAGCTGTAGCACATGCACAGGTAGCACGAAGCGCTTCACCCATGATAAACAGATGATCTTTCTTTAAATTATAAGCCATCTATAAAAAATTATGTGTTAATAATTCAATATTAGCAAAAGATAACGTCTGAACATTATGCAGATTATATATTAATCACATATATAGTACGAATAACCAAGGAAGATAAAAAAAACGTGTTACAAATACACGAGTAAGTCGTTTAACCAGAAATTCAATTGTATCTCATTCAATCATCTTTCTAACCCAGATAGAATCTTATTCACGAGCTAAGACAATAGTGTCATTCAACTTTTGTCTTGGGTACCCCTTTTTATTGTATCGTCGTAAACAACTTTAAATACCCCATTTCTTGACATTTTGACTACAATGTGCCAATCTGGATTAACGGGATCCTCTATAAAGTAACATGTTTAGCATAAGATGCTAAAATGTATGGTTTATTATTGATCTAGTCGTTGTCATACATGAGGTTATTGAAATTGGCTAATGTAAATTTATAATTATCATTTTTCACATCCTACCTAGGATTAACCCATTACACTTAAACATACAAAATTTAAGTACTTTATTGTACCAAATTTCGATAAGATCCGTAAGGAGGCCATAATAGAACATAGCTCTAACATGAGGATTTTTGTCCTTCTGACTAGAAAATTTTAGGGCATCGGCGTTGAAAACTATTTCGTAGTTTTGAGTTGCCCTTTTATTGTCTAACTTTTTGGCTTGAAATGGAAACCCATAAAGTCACAAGCTTTATAGCAATATTCTACGATAAACGATCCATTCGCCAAAGTATTGAGTGCATTAGAGAAAGTTTTAGTGGACTTTATATGCATGTTGTACACCTGACCACAATTAGCTTCATGAATCAATTAGGATGCAAATAACAAGCACTAACGTATTAAAAACAAGTTGATAGCTAACTTGGGGCTTACATGCTCCTTAAACCACACGTGAAATGAGTTGAAGTGTTCAGTATATACTACATGGTCAGTTGCATGAGGCGACCTTTCCTTTATTTTGGTTAAATGTTTCTTATAAAAAACCAATCTAAGCAAGTATTCAAGAATAATGAGCTTAGACTTGTAAATGGGTAAAAATATAATTGAAATCAAATAGGTATAGAATCCTACAGAAAGAATGTTTGAATCGATGTCATGTTAAACAGCATATATCGGTGAGCTTGAACCCATGAATTGTTGGTGAGATTGAAGAATGTTTCTACCCCTACTGGGCTATCATGAATTTGCTGGGGGCGAGTCAACTTCGTTTCAGCATGGCCCATATGCATGGTACAAAAATTGGTATATTCTTCCATCAAATACCTTCTAGCCACCAAAACCTCGAGATGAGCCCTGTTACGAACATACTATTTTAAGGTCTTGAGATACCTTTCAATTAGGTACATCTATTGGAATTAAACCGGACTGTCTAACATAGCTTCATTTGCTAAAGGTACTGTTAGGTGCACTATTATATCCAAAAAAAAAAAAAAAATCATAGGTGAAAATATTGTCTCAATATAACAAAATGTTAGCATAATTTAATCCCTTAGCTTTTGAAACTCAGTTTCGAGGGATGGCCTTTGAACATCGTTGCTTGTGAAAGTTACTTAACTCAATCAACGGTTCAATAACTTACTCCGACATGCATTGACGAATGGCAATAAGGATTAGTTATTGCATAAGAAGATGGCTATCATGGCTCTTTAATCCAAATAGTGTCATTTCTTATATGTTAACTATTCTTAAGATATTTGAAAAATATCCATCAGGCATCCTAACACCTTTGAGGACTCTGAGGACAACACGTTTTCATTCTTTTTTATTGCGAACTTGTTGGTGGTGGGTAAGATCTATTTGCTCATCGCAACTGTAAATGTAGTGGTTATCTTACTCCTATATCTTTCAAGTTACGCTGAGTATTGACATTATCTTGTGATCTTATTTTGTCATCGAGTATCATCCACAGTAAGTTATTGTAGACATTCTTTTTAATGTGCATCACATCTAAGTCATGCATTAGTAAATGGTCATTCTAATAGGGTAGCTAGAAAAAAATGCTCATTTTATTCCAGTTTTGGGTATGAGGCTCATTTGATCTCGGCAATGACTCTCACAGGTCATTCATCATGTATCTAGTTGGGATACCATTTGTTTCGAGTTGGCTCAACAATTCATTATCATTTAATCTCTTAGGGGTTGCACCAAATTATCTGTTACCATCGAAAGCAGTTTTATTCTTTCTGAATCTATATATACTGTGCAAGAATCATCTATGACCTATGTAAATAAATTTCTTACTATGACGCAACTACCGTGGACTGAGTGTTCTTTTTGCATAGAGGGCAAGCGAACTTCCTTTTTGTATTTCAGCTAGAGAGATTAGTGTCTACAAAGAAGTCATTAATTATCTACAACAAAGCTGTATGGATGTTAAACATTTCATTTCCCACAACATCGAATGTTATCACTCCTTTAGTCTATAGTTCTTGTAACTCTTCTATCAATGGTTGTGGGTATGTATTGATTTTGTATGTATTGATTTTGTCTCTGGGACCTTTTGGCCCATCAATGATGACTGATAGAATTAGAAATGGTTGTTTCATGCACAGCCATGGTAGGAGATTATTGTTGGAATAAAGAACGCAGCAGAATAAGTTTTTAAATTTTTTTTTTTTTAATTTTTTAGATCGATCATGCGTTAAAGATTGTAAACTCCTTATGTAATTGTATACGAAATACATAAACAAAATCAAATCAATAAACTAAATTAACCTTTTATTATTTCTTGATTTGATCTTGACTTCTCAAACTTTTCTTTGTCAACGGTTGAAGCACCTAGATTTTTTACTTTTCTTTCTATCAAAATCTTCTGAGGATTTTTCTAACATCTAGGAATGTGTGAGTAACCTCACAGACTAATCTTTTGTATAAGTAAAAGTAGAGGACCGAGGTGTAAATAAAGTTAAGTTAGCTAATTAGGTAATTACTCATAATTATCTTATAGTTACGAATGTATTCCTTAATAATTATACCTTATTTCACTAAAAAAGTATAATTGAACTCCAACTCTAGTCATATTGAAATAATATCATAATAACAATTAAGCCCCTCCATTGGATATTGAGATAATTATAATTAAGAAGCTATCCAAATCTAATTGTTACCTTCCTCCATATTCTAAGAACTATTATTCTAATTATTTTTTGTTGGTCACCATTTTAATAACATATTATTAAGATGATCGGATCTGAATTTAATGATTAGTTAATATTCTTAATATGGATAATATTCTATCTCAAATAAGATTATGGATTGCTTGTTGATAGTATATGTTTCCTAGTTTTATACAATGATTTCTTAAAAAACTGAGGCATTTGCCTAATGATAATCAGCCTCACTCCTGATGAATTAATGTCATCATTACATAAAATAAGATCTATCATTATCTCAAGATTTAGAGCAACTGCTTAGAGTAAATATAAAAAATACATTAATGCGGATAGTAAAGTTTAAATGTGTTTCTTGTTATTGTCTCGTTTAGTGTCTTTCACACTAACACTTCAGATTCAAACTCTACTACTCTAATGATTGAGATAAATTATTTTATCAAATAGAAATCTAAAATATTATAATTTTTAGTTGGGATGTCCCTATCTTATCACGGACTGTGAAAAATCTAATTTGAATAATACTTAGATTCATATCTCCTGTGTATGAAATACTTTCATGCACATGAATCAAGTTCGTTAATCAATTATGGATTACATTCATCACATGAAATTCATGCATCCATTAATAATAAAAAAATTTAGAAAAAATAAATACAAATTCTTTATTAAGATAAAATTAGTTCATTAACTAATATATGAATTTAAGGCATATATCCCAACAAACTCTCACTTATGCTTAAGTCATTGACCCAATACATCTTAACCCCGTCCCATCAACATAAGCCTTAATCCTAAGGATGTAGCTAGCCTTTCCCAAGTCCTTTACATCAAACTATTTTGCTAACTAGACCTTAAGTGTGTATAACATACCAATATCATTTCTAATGAGTAAAATGTGATTCACATATAAGACTAAGAAGACCACCAATCTTTCACTGCACTTTTTATACGCAGAAGGTTCATCTAAATTTTAATCAAAACCAAACGATTTAATCGCTTGATCAAAATAGATGTTCCAACTATGAGATGCTTACTTAAGTCTATAAATAGACTTAAGCAACCAACATACTAGATGCTTTGGCCCTGAGCTATGAACATTTCTAGTGCATCATATAGATGTCTTCATCAAAATGGCCATTCAAAAATGTTGTCTTGTCATCCATTTACCAAATCTCATAATTGAGATAAACCAGAATGGACAAGCAGATGCGAATAGACTGAAGCATGAGAATTGGCAAAAAAATTTCCTCATAGTTGACCCTCTTTCTAAGTAAACCTTTTAGCCACTAGCCTAGCCTTATCAGTCTTAGTAGACCCATCTGATCTCCTCTTTCTTTTGTAAACCCACTTACAGCTAGTAGGTTTAATATTGATAGGTGGTTCTACAAGTTTTTAGACTTGATTGGAGTACTTAAGCTCCATTTCAGTTTTTATAGCCTTTAGCCAGGAAATTGCATCTACATTAGAAATAGTCTCATTATAGCTAGAAGGATTAGATTGTTTTTCTCCTTGGAGATTGTCTCCAAAGAACATATACCTATCAGGTACCCTGACAATCCTCGCACTATGACAAGGTTTTGGTGTATTAAATGAAGTAGGTGATGTGGTGTGTAGAGTATCCTAGGGAATGACTGTGTCAGTGACTTACAGGTGAGAACTGTTTATTTCATCTAGCTTAACTTGCACTTAGGTTTCTGATCCATAATATAATCAACTCTAGGAAGACAGCATTCGTGCTACTGAATGCCTTTTGCTCTCTAGAACTATAAAATAGCCAACCCTCCATTCTTTTTGGATATTTTATGAAATAACTCAATTTTAATCTCGATTTTAACTTACTAGTCTTGCCCTTCGACACCTATCTAGGGTAGCCCCATATTCTATAGTGTTGTAGACTGCGACTTCGTCTAGTCTGCAATTTAATGAGATTTTTAGGGCCAGATTTAGTGCAGAGTTGAGAATATATATAGCTGTTTCTAAGTCGTATCCCCAAAGGAATATAAATAGATTAGAATAGATAATCATTGATCTTACTATATCTAAAAGAGTCATATTTTTTCTCTCAGCTAAACCATTCTACTGAGGCGTGCCTGATGCAGATAATTGAGATGTAATCTTATTATCTAACAAATATTTATTGAAGTCACCGGAGAGATATTCGCCACATTGATTACATCTAAGTGACTTTATGTTCTTATCTAATTGATAAGCAATTAGATGTATTTTATCACTTTCATAGATGATTACTCTAAGCATAGTTATATTTATCTATTGCACCATCTGTTTGAACCTTTTCACAGATGATTACTCTAAGCATAGTTATATTTTTCTATTGCACCGGTGCAATAGAAAAATATAACTATGCTTAGAGTAATCA
>JAVXUM010185171.1:0-10963 GCA_035590655.1 Pouteria glomerata
TATTATTTTTCAAAAAATAATTAAATTTAATAGAATGTATATTATATTAATTTAATTTAATTAATTAAATAAATCAGTTAAATTATTTGTTAAAAATCATTTAATTCAATAATAATAAAATATTTTAAATTCTATTTTTATTATATTATTTATCAAAAATAACTGAATGAAATTTAACTATTCCACCATTTAATTCAATAAATATTAAATATATTAATTATAATTTAATATATTATTTATTAAAAATAATTTATATTTCATATTAAATAAATAATTAAATTATATTAATTAATAAATTAAATGAAATTATTTATTTTTAAATTAATTAATTCAATTAACTATTTAATAAAATATAATTTTTATAAATAAAATTAATTATATTATAAATATATTAATTTAACTATGATGTTTATCTAAAATAATTTAATAATATTTAATTATTATATTAAATTAATTAATATAGCTTTATTATTTAGTAAAAATATTTTAATAATATATATTTAATTTAATTTAATATTTAATGTAATTTATATACTTATTATTAGTTAATTATTTTATATAAATTAATTTAATTATTAAGTAAGATTAAGTTAATTACGATATTTATTTCCAATAATTTAATAGTAATGAATTATTAAATTAAATTAATTATTATATTATATTATATTAATTATTAAATTAAATTAAATTAAATTAGTTTTATTATTTCTTAAAAGTAATTTAATAATATATATTTATATAATTAATTTAATTAATTAAATTTAATTATATTATTTGTTAAAATAATTTATTTTAATAAAACATTTGAATAAAATAATTTATTTTTATATGATGTGATAAAAATAGACAAAGTTTTAAAATTAACAAAATATTTGTAACAGAACAAAAAAAGAGTGAAAATATCATTTTTCTACTTGCGTTTTTCTGTTTATATTTTCATTTTTTTTAGAAATAAAAAAATATAAACAGATTTAACAAATATGCTTTTATTGTAAATTTACAAAATTTTGAAAACATAAACATAAAAATAGAAAACAAAAATATTGCCAAACGAAGTCTAAAAGTTGGGGTTTCATACAAAATGATTTCGCCTTGTCCTTAGTGTGTGTTTAGGAAGCAAAATTAAAAGCTTAGCTCTTACCTACTCAATTTTTTTATTTTTTTATTTTTTTTAAATGATCAAATTTATTCTCTCATATTTTAACTTTTTTGAAATCATAAAAGACAAAAAAGTTACATTAACAAAAAATTAAAAAATTAACTACTAAAAAGTAGTGTTTTAATTCCCAAACGTATACAAAAAAAAAATTAACTTTTTAATAATTAGTTATAAAATAGTAAATTTTTTCTCCCCTAAACTCAGCCTTAATTTACCTCAAGAAAGGTAAGACACCTGAATCTAACTACTGCTTTGGCACACATTAATTTTTATTAATTTTTTATTAATTATGAATTTTCCTCAACTTTTTTATTAAAAATTACCTAGTACATTCTCAAAATTTTACTAATTCTTTTTAATTTTATACACATTTATAAATTTTAACCAAATATACAACTTTTTTTTTAAAAAAATGACACCAGACAATACTAAGACAAAAGTTACGAAAAATGGAAATTGAAATTACATCAAATGATTTAGTCTGATGGCTTATAATTTAATTGGGAATAAATTAAGGGTTTTAAACCCTAATTTATTATTGCCAATCTACCTTAAGTTTGGAGGAAATTTGGAGCATGATAGTGGGGTATTAACGCTTTATCTTTATACTTATGAAAACTCTCAAAAGTCAAGTCACCCATAGGTATTCGAGTTATAAAAATTTAAGGCATGATAGATTAGTTTTAGAGCATCCCATTTTTATTATAAGTCACCCCTGAGTTCGGAGGAAAATTCGAAACGTGACTTAACCCTAGTGTGGTTATTTGTAACGAACCAATCCAATTAGTGTGAAATTATTCATTTTGGACAATAGTCAGCACAGTTTCAAAAAGCCTTTTACTAGAGATATAGGTCTTACTAATATATGACACAGTACCTCTCATTCCCTTACGTGGAACACAAACGCTTCTCAGTATTTTAATGGTAGTTCTTCTTGTATTTTCTTTACACCCACCCACAACATTGCTGGTTTGTCGCCGCTATTAATATATTCAATTTTGAGTAGGTTTTGGTATGATGTCACGCCCCTAACTTAATTGTTCGGAACGGACGGTATAAGAACATAGGAACTAATAAAAATATAAATAAACATGTGCCAAATTCAAGTTATAGAGTAAAAATCACAATCAGAGCATCTACTATCGTCCTTCATTCTCATATTAAAGAAATATAACAACTTCATAGACATTAATGTAGTCACACCTTAGTGATATTATCCAAAATTTATGTAACTGAAACAAACATCCATATTGGGCCCTCATTCCTGGCCACACAAGTTTAACACCAATAACTATATCCTCATTTAAGAGAATAAACACGATTATTATCATCCATAGTATAGACCGGACTTAGGTTACTCACACCTAAGCTGCTTACGTATCCTACCTCGGGAATCCGGTCTCTGTAATTCATAGTTTAATATCAAGTTCTCATAATCAATACATTATCAATAAGTCAAACATCAATATCATTACATAGAACCATCTCAATATCTCAACATGTAATAACTATCCATGCAATCTCATACCCAAAAATATAATGGAATGCAACGCCCGTGCATGTTCACAATCTCCATTTAATTTAACCTTGTTCTAGGACGGGTGACACTTAACTAAGCACGCTGGGTCACCAACCACACCGTTTTCAGCGCTTACGGCAAACGCACATATAAATATCTCATATAAATATACCATGTGGGGAACCGAGTTACACCCCAACAGGTGTAAAACTCAGAGACACCAAGTTACACCCCCTGTCTTTTCCGCTAGAGAACCGAGTTACACCTCTAGTCGGGCATCCACCTATCTTAAGCAGACATCTACTTATTCCCAACTAAGTATGACTTAGAGGAACCGTGTTACACCCCTTGACCATTTTGCTAGAGAACCGAGTTACACCTCTAGTCGGGCATCCGCCTATCTTTGGCAGGCATCTATTTATCCCCAAGCAAGTATGACTCAGGAGAACTGTGTTATATCCCCTGGCCCTTCCGGTAGAGAACCGAGTTACACCTCTAGTCGGGCATCCGCCTATCCCAGGCAGGCATCTGGCTACAGTCCGGAGAAATCTCAAAGTCTCTAGCTCATATTAACGTCCCAACTCCACATAACTAAACTCTAGTCATGTATATTGACTAGGAATCATCCGGTATTTTCAAAATCTCTTTTTATCGTTTTTCTCAAAATCATGAATTCCCTCAATATATATAATCCATGCCTCGGCACATCAACACACAACCATGGCACTCTCGACCAATGTATAATCATAACACAACCGGATGAAACCAACCACAGTCCCAAATGCACATGATATGCTCAATCATGGAACTCAACATTTATTCAATATCAAAATACATTCACATTTATCTTTATCACAATTTGGAACCCATTTCGTACTTAGAAAACATATATAACTAAGTTTGGGGGCCAGAACATACATCAGGGGACCAAAACAAACAAAACCATACAAAGTGGGTCTCGGCCATCTGAACGCCCAATCGGACCATCCAGACCCCCGTGACCTGGAACTCCCCATTTAGTTCGTTCCAACTTCAATCCAACTTCATTTTCATCCAATGCAAGCTCCGATTCAACCCAAAACTCAAATAGAATCATTCTCACACATAAATATCATGTTTTTACAACCTCGATTTAAGAATTAACTCAGAAACATATAAGATCTATCAACCTATATGCATATATATATATATGCACAGACAGTAACATATATATACATATATATACAACTTCTCTCACATATTACCAAAACATGCATATATATATATACCAAAATGATCCCTATAACGTCTAGAACATAAATATAAGTCTCACCTATCTCGAATCTGAAGAAAAATGAAAAAAAAACGGAGAAGATCGATTTGGCTTTCAAACTTCAAACTCTGATTTCTTTTATCTCGTTTCGAATCTCACGAAACAGATCGCACCCGATGATCACCGCGTCAAACTCTTCCCCAATCGACCAATTTTTGGCTTCGAATCTCTCTCTCTCCTTACTTCCTTTCCCTCCTCTCTCTCTTCTCTCTTTTCTCTTTCTCCCTATTCGCTGGGTTAGCCGAACCAAAAAAGAAATGAAGAAAGGAACAAAAAGAAAGAAAAGGAAAAAGAAAGATAAATGGTTGGGCCCGTGGCCCATTTTGTCCAACCCAATATCACTTCGGGCCAAACCCAGCCTAGTGGAACTTTCATAACTCAATTCAACTTAAAATAAAATACATTATCATTCCAAGATAATTCGAAAATATTCTAATTTAAAATACCGGGTGTTACATCTAATATCATTATGTAACAAGCCAATTTAACTAGTACTACGAAATTGTTGGCTTTGAATTATAACCTGCATAGTTTTATAAGGCCTCACACTATAGATATATGTTCCATTCATGTATGGCACATTATCTTATCTTTAACAAGTGATTTAGGAATTGAATATTTCATTGTTTCTCAGTTATAACTTGTCTAGCATTTTTTTTTTACACTAGTCACATCACCACTGGTTTGTCACATTATTGGTATCTTTATGCGTCCAAGACTATTGTCATTGGCTAAAATGGATAAGGCTTGATAAGGCTTGGTTTGGGAAGAAAAAGATCTAGTTTTTTTTGTAGTTGGCTACTAGCTAACTACAAAAAAGTCAATTTTTTTTGTGTTTAGGGAAGAGGAAAAAGGTAATTTTTTAAGAGTTAGTTTTTTTGTTTTTGGTTAATTTAACAGTTTTGCCCTTTATAGTTTAAAAGAAATTTAAAATGTAAAAGGATAAGTCTAGTTATTTTAGAAAAAGACAAAAAAAGCTGAGTAGCTGGTAGCTGAATAACTAGTTACTTGCCAAACGGAGCCTAAAACCATACCAAGAAATGGAACAAAAAGTAGTTAAAATTAATTGTAATGAATTATATAAAAGCTGAGAAGAGTATTATAAATGATTCAGCAAGAAATTAATAGAAACTCCATTTTTTGTGGTTGGGGTTGTCCTTAAACTGAACTCATTTAACATTATTTGTCCAACGCTTGTAATTCCTTACAATTGTCATGGTTATCGTCATGGTTTCATAATTCATTGCATCATTATCATCATTGTTATCTCATCATCTTTTAATTACCTACTATTGTCAGTACCAGCACCTCTATCACTCACTATTATGACATACCTAGTGACATTTTGGGTACTATTTTCAATTATGCAAACACACACTAAAACTCTCTAGTTCTCATTATTAGTAAAACTCTCTAGTTATCATTATTAGTAGACTTATCAATGAATCAAATTTGAATAAGATCTAACAAATTTAGATCTGATCCAAATATAACAAATTCAAAATCAATTTAGATCCATAAGTAATTAGATATGTTTAAATAGATCCATGTCTAGATTCATAAAAAATACACCATATCTGTGTATGCGACATAACCTGTTTAACTCTTTTAAACATAAAAAAAAAAAAATGATAATTTTAAAAATATCAGACAGATCAACTGTGTTACTTTTATTTATTTCTAATATAATATTGAAAATAAATAGTTTTCAAAGAAAATAGTAAATATTATTATGAAGCTATTTAGCTCCAAGAGTCATTTGAATCAATTCAATCTTGCGTATTTTTTTTCTTTAAAAAACCTCACTTGACAACGTGAGCAAACAGGGTGTGTGTATATATATGCACATAAAAAAAGAGATTTTTATAAGACAAAAAAAATTAGATTTAAAAGAAAAATATGGGAAGTGATATACATACACATATAGGCATATATAGTCTCTTTCTAAGTCATATTGCCTTCTTCCTGGTTTACTTTTTCTTTTTCTTTTACATTTCCATCTTCGCCCTCTCGCTTTTGCATGCTTTCTCCGTTGGCTCCCTCTTCACGCCATAATTGCTCAAGGTGATATTGCTCTTGAAGAAAGCCCTCGTCGTAGATGATGATAGATAGATTGATCCACTACAATGAGTACCTTAGAGAGAGAAAATATGGGAGATTTACCGTTGGTGAAAAGCTTGAGATTTGCTACTTGTGAAGGATTTTAAGCTGATTTGGGAGAAATAGGAGAATGAAGGTTCAAAGATGAGATTAAGGTTAAAAATTATTTTAGATCTGATGGATCTCATATAGGTATAATGGATCTATCCAAATTCGATTCAATTATAAATGAATAAATGAATTTGGTCCTTACTAATGGCTTTGGGGCAGAGAATCACAGTATTAGATCCTAATTAGATATGGGCTAAATCTGGCTCATTGATAAGCCTGATCAATGCCACTTGCCACACCATTACTGCCACTACTAGTAATAACTATTGCCTTCAACTCAAGTTATGTGGGGTTTAAGTGGAAAACCCACTTCAGCTTGTAAAGGGAATTAACTAACTATTCCGATTTGATTGTGAAAGACCCAAGTAATTAAAATGTATCCAGATTCAAATACACTAGGCAATGTCTGTATGGAAGTCAAACCACTTAATTGCCTAACACAGATTAGAGTTTTCATGACAGCAAAGAATTTTTGTACAAATTCAACCTTATCTTTCCATTACAAACAAGGATATATCATGTGCAATGTGATGATGATTTTCATACACTTTGTTTTGTTCATATCTTCTCCTTCATATTTTGATTTTTTTTTATGACCAAAATGATAACCCTTTTCATCACAAAATCAAAAACAGGTAGCTAACAACTTTACAAACTTCAATTCATGTATTGGAATGACAACATGTGGGCAAATCATGTTTAGGTCAATTCATTATAGCCATTACACCAGCAATTCAAGAAAGGTACTCCATAAGTTGACTATGTGTTCGATACTAGTCAAGTTAAAGACCAAAAAGAAATGTCTTTTCAATAAAACATCTTCAACGTAATCTCAAAAAGCTGTGAACCTTAAAGAATTTCTCAAATATCAGATAATGACCAAAATGTTAAATAGTGACACATATCAATTTCAAGCATCATCCTACTTATTCAAGAAATTCAAAACTTAAAAAACACAAAATGATCTTACTTGCACAAACAAATTCATAGACATAATTGTAAAACTATTTATTTAAATTTTCCTTGAAGCAAGACTACTCAAGAAGTATAACTCCTAGAGATGAACGAAGACATTCAAATCTAGAAGCTTCTAGGGGTTTAGTGAGAATATCAGCTAGTTGCTTGTTTGTGGGAATGTGTTCCAAGGTCAAAACATGTTAGAACTTTGTGCTCTAAAAGCAGTGTGTGCAACGAAACATTTTAGGTCATCACACCTAATCCATGCTTTTCTAACTTTGTTAT
Organism: Pouteria glomerata; assembly: GCA_035590655.1. Classification (NCBI taxonomy): domain Eukaryota; kingdom Viridiplantae; phylum Streptophyta; class Magnoliopsida; order Ericales; family Sapotaceae; genus Pouteria; species Pouteria glomerata. Next base: position 7,444 of record JAVXUM010185171.1, read on the forward strand.
TTGAAGAATATTTGTCTTTGAAAATAGTTTTTGTGATGCTCTTGGTATTGGATTGAGGCACGCCTTCATTCAAACTAACTCTTTTTGGTTTGAATGGAGTTGTTAAGTTATTAAAGTCATGAAATTGAAAGACACTAAACTTATTTGACAAAAATTTTCTTACTTTGTAATCTCTGTAAGGATTCATTTTGGATTTGACATAATTTAAGGGTAATCCATATAGTTTATGACAAAATGGTCTTGTGTGGCCCCTAATTCGACAATGATGGCATATGGGGACAAATTTCACAGAATTCAATGAATTTGGGGCAAGCAAACTCGATTTAAAGAAGTTTTTACCTTCAAAACATGAAAAATAGTTGGACAAGCCTTTACCTCTCGTGTGATTCTTCATTTGATCTACATCCTTACTCTCCTTAATGGCAATTACTTTTGGTTGAAACCTGTCCGGTAGGACTGAAGAATCTTGCAAAAAATCTTTGATTGAGGATAAGATTCTCCTAGGTTTATTGAGGAGCTCACGATATTACTAAGCTTAACATAAAACTGATCAAAGGTTTCATTGTTAGCCATTCGTATTACCTCAAAAGCAGTCGTGAGTCTCTGCAAGTTTACAATTTTCACTGCCGTTGTTCATTCATAAGTAACCTAAATGATGTCCCATACTTCTTTTGCAACTTCACAGGTTGAAATTCTTCTGAACTATTCTTGAAAGACTTTACAGAATATAGCATTCAAAGCATTACTATTCCAACCAGCAGCTTTATTGTCTGCAGGAGACCAAACCTTTTTTGCTTTTGGTGTGAGATCAGTCTTGCTAAGTGTTGGTGGTTTCCATCCTTCAACGATAGAATCCCAAACACGTTCATCAATAGATTTGAGAAAAACTCTCATCCTTACTTTCCAATAGTGATAATTTGACCCATTAAGAAATGGAGGCTTGATAGTCAATTGTCATTCTCTTTAAGTGTCCATGGATACTATACGAACCTGCTCTCAGATAGAAAGCCTAGACACACAACAGAACACATGAAACAATGCTATTGCAAAACAAAAAAAAAAAAACATTCATTGACAGAAACAGTGCCAGTACATCAAAACAGAGAGGTATTTGTCAAAAACAATGTCCAGTCAAAAAGTCAAATATAAGCATAGTAAAATGAGATAAAAACACGAAAACAGAGTAGCAAAAGAAATCAAAAAATCAGCAATGACCAGTCTAGTGAAAGTATTGCTCGAGCCAAAGAAACGTGCCACTCAGGTCACTAACTTCAGTAGACAAGCGTTGGATCTGTTCAGAGAGTGAAGTAAGCTTCTCTTGTACTGGGTTGAGCAAGCTCATCATCGTCTTTACAACATCATCCATCAGCTTCTGAACTTTAGAAGCGGAGTTAGCAGCAGTTTGCAGAGGGCTTAGGAGATGCAACTGAATGGACCCAACTTGAGTCAGGACTGTATCTTCGAGTTTATGAATTCGAGTGGCAGCAGAAGTCTAATTTTCTTGAATATAGTGCTCAAGCCGAGACAGGCGCTCAGTGAAAGATGTCAGTGTATAAACCACCACAGAGATAGTATCATTTTGAGCACGAGGGTCGACAGCAAGACCCCGAGGGATATAAGGAGATGGTACAAATGAGAAAGCCGACGGCTGAGACGAATCAGCTGAAAGATTGGCTAGGAAAGACTGAGAGTTTGAATAGGTTGAACAGGATATTTTTATGCCATGGTATGGCAAGTTGTGCGATTGATTAGAGGATCAAGAAAAATAGAGACTTTTTCGGCATGTTTGGCAATACTATACTGATCACGAAGCAGATTGGTGATGAGAATACCATAGGGAAGTGCAAGCTAAGAATTTTTCTGACTTTGAGTTGTGACCATCGATTGGAAAACAAGGAAGGGAAGATCAATGGAGATTCCTTGGGAAAGATAGTAAATAAACTTAATTTTTTCTTTTGAAATCTCGGAAGATCGAGTGGTGGGCGTAAGTAAAGAATCACACATCAAGGTCAGAATACGAAGAGAAATTAATAAATCACTTTAGTGAAAGAGCATTCCAGGGAACCACGGATAAAGATTATCATGCATGGGAACAACTAACTCAGATAGAGGAGAATGGGAAGCCCAGTCAACATTGCGATATGAAGGATTGGGTGTACAAGAAATGTGAAGAAAGAGTCCCAGACTATCAACAGTAAGATGAATAGAATTCCCATGGACTAGAGTATCAAAACACCCTTCATCAAGAGAAACATGGTGAACATTTGTGTAAAACTCCCTAATAAGTTCAACGGAAACACTACCCTGTTTTTCCCAATACTGACTTACCCATAGGTTTCAAAAATGTCCCGAATAAAGGATAACTCAGCAGTAAAATGTGAAAAGTCAACCTATCGTTCAAGATGAATAGGGCGATGAGAAAAGCAAGAATCATACAGAGATATACGAACGAACAAGAAATTAATGGCGTGAGAGGGAAGAAGATTAGCAAGTGTATAACTTAGGGTTGAAGGAAAACCAGCGTTGGTCTCTGAACAGGAAGGACATGGTCTGGTACAGAAGGGGCTGGTGCAGGTGCCATTAGCTCAAAAATTGAAGGCTCCGAGGATCTTAGTGAGGAAGACTGAGAAGAGGAATCAGAAGATACCTCCATGGGAGTCGATGACACAGGTGAAGAAGACTCGAATCAAGCAAATGGGTTATGGAGGGAGGTGTGCTAAGAGTATGGAATTTTCTTCTTCTGTGGATTGCTACTCTTAGATTTTCACCTTTGCTCTTTGACCTTACACCTTTCGATGTCCTTCCTTTGCTCATCAGAGATGGATTTTTCTTCCCTACATTAATTTTCTTTTTGGCTGAAACAGACTAGATCTTTTTCGTTTTGGCCATGAGAGAGATAGAAAAGTTTCAAGAAAGTTTAGGGTTTCAAGAAGATGAGAGGGTTAGGGTTTTTTGAAATGAAACATTTGGCTCAGAGGTTTAGAGAGAGAAAGTAACAAGTGGTTTATGAAGAAGAAAGACGAAAATCCCTCCTTAATGACACAAATGACAAAACCCAAAGGGCGTTAAACACAGTCCAATCAAATGGACAAAACCCAGGAGACATCTGCAGGGTTAAACATGCAAGAAAAAGAGAATGAAGACAAACATTAATACGGCAAATCGACGGCTACCCCTCATTTAAACCGTGGGTAATCAGGACATTAAAAGCCAATTTGCACCATTAATATAGAACAACACATGCATGGAAATTAATACAGAAATAACTTGTGCCACTTATCATTAATGCAAATATGTCAGCACCCAATGAATTGATGACAAATCTTTACCTCATAACCAAAAGAGAATAGAAATACAATCCCATTACTCTATATTTTTTGAAAAAATGCAGCCTGCCAGACCAATATAACAGTACTAAATTGAGTAGTGGAGGAATCTCAACAGACACTCTATTCCACTGCACAACACAGGCCTTAACCAATCACCAATCAAAACAAAATAAAATCAGTTTCCAACAAAA
>JAVXUM010185198.1:0-10961 GCA_035590655.1 Pouteria glomerata
GAAGAACAAATCCGTGCGGGTGTGTGCCTACGGGCCGGCGGGGGCTACGGCTACCCAAACTCGCTTCTACGGAGCGCTCAGAGCGGACAATATTGTGCTTGCGGGAGCCCGTGCTGTGCGGAAAATGGACATCAACATCATGTATGGACAGAATACTGTATCAGTAAATGAATTTTTTGAATAAAATTGGAGCCAAGTAAGAATTTTTTTCAATCAATTTGGCCTTTGCCTAAAATTAAAACAAAATTACCTCGACAGTTAAGGAGGGAGAGATTTTGAGAGAAGCAAGCATCTAAAATTTTTAGAAAATTTGTGTCATAGGTGCCTCGAAATTCCACGGAATCATTGGAAGTAACAATCTTGAAATTCTGCTGAATATTTTCAAAAGTGCATTGGTATTGGACTAGAGTTGAATCTCTGATTGCGTACGTTGTTATTTTTGATTTTTTTTTTTTCACTTGGTTCAGCATATCTGAATCATAAGACAATCATTTTGGATATTAGATTTTTATATTCCTTTTTTTTATTTTTTCCACATTCAAAAAAGCCTAATAATTGAGTTAATGCAATGCAGCAATTGGGAAGCCTCAAACAGTACTGCTTGAAGAAAGCTTGGCTGCAAGGAATGTTGGTAAAGTTAGGGGTTCTATTGAACTATCAAGAGGAAAGAGCTTGTCAAGTAGGTCACTTAACTTTTACTTGTGCTTAATATTCCATTTTTTTGAGTTTCAAGCTATAAGATATTCGCTCAAGTTTCATAACCATGCAGAAAGGGGAGATGAACTTGGGAAAAGTGTGTCGTCCAAATCAATGTCTTCAACAACTGTCAGCACCAATGAAGCGAATCAAAATAGGAAGCGAGGATTGATTCTACCTTTTCAACCTCTTTCAATCACATTTGACACCATCAAGTATTCCGTACACATGCCACAGGAAATAATGGCTTAAGTTATACCCAAAGACCGCCTAGAACTTCTAAAAGGTGTGGGTGGTTCTTTGAGACTTGGAGTCTTTACAGCCCTAATAAGTGTTAGTGGGGCTAGTAAGACCACTCTAATAGATATCTTGGGTGGTAGAAAAACTGGCAGATATATTAAAGTAAGGATTACAATCTTGGGATATCAAAAAAAGCAAGAAACATTTGCTCGTGTGGCAGGATATTGTGAGCAAACCGACATTCACACTCCTCATGTGACCGTTCATGAGTCCTTACAATATTTTGCCTGCCTCCGATTGTCTGTTGAAGTTGATTCTGCCACCAGAAATGCAAGTCCTAATCACCAAAAATATTATCTGCATTTCGTTTTTAGTTTAGGGTTGTTAAGGGACTGATTATTAACCTATTTTATGAATTTCAGATGTTCATCAATGAAGTCAAGGAACTTGTTGAGCTGACCCCATTCAGGGGAGCGCTTGCTGGGCTACCTGGAGTAAATGGTCTTTCGATTGATCAATGGAAGAGGCTAACAATTGCAGTGGACCTCATGGGCAATCCATCCATAATATTCATGGATGAACCGACCTCAGGACCCGATACCAAGGATGCAACTATTGTAACGAGAACAGTGAGAAACACAGTAGACATGGGACGAACTGTGGTCTGCACTATCCATCAGCCCAGCATTGACCTATTTGATGCCTTTGATGAGGTAGCTAATCTGTAATTACAAGACTCTGAATCCAATGACTTTAATTTAGTTTTCCAAATTTGAGAAGAGAACTAAACAACAACCATATTGGAAATGCAGCTATTACTTTTAAAACTTGGAGGCAAAGAAATATATGTTGGTCATTTAGGCAACCATTCTTCTCATCTGATAAACTACTTTGAAGGAATCAATGGGGTTTGTAAAATCAAAGATGGTTATAATCCAGCAGCGTGGATGTTAGAGATTACTTCAGCAGCCCAAGAAGCAGCTTTTGGGATTGACTTTGCTGATGCATGCAAGAACTCAGAACTATGCAAGCAATGCTGCTTCATCTTACATCCTTAAGACGAAAATTTGATTTCAACATCTAGTTCTAACACGGAAAGAGATAAATTTTTCTGGTTGTTGACACTCTGGTTACTCGATTAGTCAGGAGAAACACAGAACTAGTAAAGGCACTCAGCACACCTCCTCTGGGCTCAAATGATTTGTACTTCTGAACTCGGCACTCACAGCCGTTCATAAGCCAATGCATGGCATGTCTCTGGAAACAGAACTTGTCGTATTGGTGAAATCCACCATACACTTTGATCAGATTATTGTTTATAACTATGATTGCCCTGCTGTTGGGGACAATCTTCTGTTGGCTCCAAAAGGTACAATATTATTCCCCAAAAGTCATGGAATCATCCAACTCTCAGACATTCTTCCTCCATTTGTCGTGGTTTCTAAATTTTTGTTTAAGAGTGCTTTGGTTGCAGGGAAAAGCAACAAGATATCTTCAATTCAATGGGGTCTATGTATGCTGCTCTGATATTTGTTGGTGTGCAAATCAGCTTCAACAGTGCGGCCAGTAGTTGATGTAGAGAGAACAGCCTTTTACGGAGAAAGAGCAGCTGAAATGTACTCAGCTTTGCCATATGCATTTGGACAGGTCATTTAAGTGCCTTCTTCGTGCAATGCAAATTCTTGGTTTTTAGAAATTTCTTTGGACTCGGAATTTAGCTATGCAATTATTTGTTTTTTTCTGTTTTTAAGCAGGTGGTGATTGAGCTTCCATACGTTCTTGTTCAAACTCTCATATGCGGAGTCATAGTTTACGCGATGATTGGATTCAATGGACAGTAGCCAAGTTCTTGTGGTACCTCTTCTTCATGTACTTCAGCTTGCTCTACTTCACTTATTACGGGATGATGGCAGTAGCCATAACTCCCAATCACAACATCGCGACCATTGTCTCTTCTGCATTCTACGGAATTTGGCACATCTTCGGCGACTTCATCATTCCAAAAACTGTAAGTTCGCTCCAGATTATTTCCGTTCAGCTTTCACAACCCGTGATGATCAAAACCCGACAAGGGTTTGAGATTTTTTTTTTTTTTTTGGTGTGTGCGCGTGTGCGTGTTATAACAGAGGATTCCGGTATGGTGGAGTGGTACCATTACATTTGCCCATTTTCTTGGAGCCTGTATGGACTGGTTGCTTCACAGTTTGCAGACATTGAGGAGAGGATTGACACCGGCGAAACAGTGAAAGCATTCGTGAAGAATTTCTTAGGTTTTGAGCATGACTTTGTGGGATACGTTGCAGTCATCATCAGGGGCGGAGTTACTAAGGGGGCTGTGGTAGGTTGTAGTTCGGATAAAAATTTTTTTTAATTTTTTACTACTAAAAATTTACTACTAAAAATTTTTTTAATTTTTTACTACTAAAAAATTTACTACTAAAAATTTTTTTAGTAGTAATATTTTAATTTAATTTTTTATAGTTCAAGTAATATTTAACCCATAATCTAAATATATTTAAATTTTAACTTAATTATTTATAATTCAAGTAATATTTAATTCATAATATAAGTATATTTTATAAATAAAAAATAACTGAATAGTCTTAAAAATTCAAAAAACTACAAAATCAATTTTTTTTCTCTCGGATAAAACTTATATTCAGATAAAGCTTTTACCCCTTGTATAAAACTTTGATTTTTTAACTTTTCACTTTCTTCTCGTTTTACTTTTCCAATGTCCTTTGCTTTCACAATTTCCCCAGTTTCTTTGCTGCTTTGCATTTGTTTTTTTCACCGGCAATTCAGTGGAGAAAAAACTACAACAAAGGCACTTTCTTTACACTTCAGAATCATTCGATTTTTTTGACAGTGAAGGTATTAACTTCGTCATGTAGGAATAAATTTATGCTGTTATTTTATTTTTTTATTTTTTGTTTTTTGGGGACCAATTGCAAGCCCATTATAAACAAAAATTTCTGTTCATCAATTTGAAACAAAATTCACTGTTCAATTTTTAGCTCATAACCTAAAATTTTTGTTTTTTTTATTTTTTTTAAGGCAATATGAGATGGAAGTCTAGTTGTTGTTTTTTTATTATTATTTTAGAAAAGTTTATAAACCCAAGTGTTATTCACAGTAAAAACCAAAGAAAATAAATCAGTCACCCAACAGAAATTGCTAGCAATATTTTTTTTTGCAAGTGAGCTATATAATATTATTATATATGTATAACTTTGTTATTGTCTTGTATGAGCACATTTATTTTTTTTAGGAGTCTATTTTTTTATTTTTTTTAAGAGAAAATTTATCTTATACTTTTAAGGCTGTTTGGTTATTTTTTTTTTTTTCAACTCTTTATGTTGCCCTTAATAATATTTTCTATGCTTTTAGGGTTGTTTGGTGGATTGTTTTTGGAGCTATTGTCGGACATTTGGACTGTTACTAATAGAATTGAAAGGGATTAAATGCTAGTTTATGCAATCTCAATATAATATATGATTTGAAAGAAATACATTTCAATTGGTAGATCCCGAGCCATGGACCCACATTTGTGTTGGTGGGGAATGAGTGAGAGAGATAATTTGTTAAATTACGTTTACAATTTTAATATGCATAACAATGTTTTATTTCAGTTTCATTTGCTCATGTGATTCATTTAAATTGTTTTTCATAGTTGCATATGTCACATAAGCTAATATCCACTATATATCATTTTAATAGGTTATAAATTATAATGGAAACTCAAGGAAGCAAGAAAGGAAAAACTATTTTTTCATTTTTTAAACCAAGGGAACAAACATCAACCGGTGAGAGACATTCTCCATCCAATATTAATATATCAAATCATAATGACCAACCCCCTTCCAAGTCTCGAAGAGTTGAAATTGATGTTAGTACTCTTGAACGAGATCCTGGCATACAGATCCCTATATGGCAGCATCCTGTTAATCAATGAGATGAAATTAAAAGAGCTTATATCAAAATGGGTCCGTATCAACCTAAATTGGCAGAGTACCCGAGGACCGAATCAGGGAGACAATATCGTTGACTTCAATACTCTTGGTTTGATCAATTTCCTTGGTTAGAATACTCTCCTTCAAAAGATGCAGTATTTTGTTTTCCATGCTTTATCTTTCAAGATAAGATGCCTCGTCATTCGGCATTCATCACCGAAGGTTTTAAAAGTTGGAAGAGGGTCAACAATGGGACTAAGTGTGCATTTTTTATGCATGTGGGTGGTCCTACTTCACCATATAATAATGCTATGAAATCTGTTGAATATTTAATGAAAGTAACTGGACATATTGATAAATTGCTAAATGCACAAATTATAGAAGAAGTTCAGAAGAATCGATTGCGACTTACGGCAACAATTGAAAGTATTCGGTGGCTTAGCTTACAAGCATGTGCATTTAAAAGTCATGATGAATCTTCATCTTCTAATAATCGTGGTAATTTTGTGGAGATGATAAGACTTACGGGGAGATTGAATACTAATATTGATGATGTTGTCTTAGAAGAAGCTCCAAAAAAATGCAAAGTATACCTCACCGACCATTCAAAAAGAAATTTTGCATATTTTAGCGAACAAAATGAGGAAAAAGATTCGCGAAGAAGTTAGAGATGCGAAGTTCTGTATTTTGGTTGATGAAGCTAAAGATGCATCAAATAAAGAGCAAATGGCTATTGTTTTTAGATTTGTTGACATTCAAGGTTTCTTACGAGAGCGCTTTTTTTAGATTGTGCATGTTTCGGATACTACTGCTTCAACACTCAAAAAAGAAATTTCTGATGTCTTTGCTCGATATAACTTACATATCCTCAATATGTGAAGTTAAGGGTATAATGGTGCTAGCAATATACGTGGTGCATGGAATAGATTACAAGCTTTATTTCTTAGATATTGCCCATATGCATATTATGTACATTGTTTTGCCTACCGGCTACAACTAGCATTAGTTGCAGCTGTAGAAAATGAGATTTCTATTTGACTATTTTCTTCAAAATTGACAGCCACTATTAATCTTATTAGTGCTTTTCCCAAATGTCATACCGAGTTACATTCTGCTCAGGTTATAGAAATTGAACATATGGTAGCTACTGGAGAACGTGAGACTGGTAGAGGGGCTAATCAGATTGGTAATTTGCATTGGAGTGGAACTATTCGATGGAGCTTTCATTTTGATTCTATTTGCAGCTTAATAGATATATATGGTGCAACTATTACCTTGCTTGAAAGGATGGTTCATGAAGGATCCTCTAACTCTATACGTGGAGAAGCTGGCGGTTGTTTAATTGTGATGAGGTCTTTTAAATTTATGTTTATCTTACATTTGATGCATAAAATTATGAGGATTACTGATTTGTTTTGTCAGCTTTGCAGCATAAATCTCTTGACATCTTGAATACAATGGACCTAGTCTCAAGTATTAAAGCTTTGCTTTAAACTTTGAGAGAAGATGGATTTGATCATCTACTTATTCATGTGCAATCTGTTTGCACACAATATGACATTTATGTACCGGATATGAACAGTTGGTATAAAAAAGCTGCAGGTCGTTCATACCAACAGAAAGAGCCATTGACGGTTAGCCAACACTATCATGTTGAGATATTTAACTCGGCAATTGATTTTCAATTGGAAGAGTTAAATTCTAAATTCAATGATAGGGCAGTGGAACTTTTTGTGCTTAGCTCTGCTATAGAACTTAAGGATAACTTTAAATCATTTAAAGTTGATTATATTTGTAGGCTTACAGAGAAGTTTTATCCTGAAGATTTTAGTGAATAGGAAATGTATTATTTGAGATGTCAGTTGGAGCATTATAAAGTTGATGTGCTTCATCATCAGAGCTTCCAAAATATATCTACTATTTCCGAATTATGTCAAGGATTATTTGAAATAAATAAGTCACAACACTATAATTTGATCGACAGATTGATTCGTCTTGTTTTGACTCTGCCTGTTTCTACTGCCACTACAGAGCGAGCATTTTCAGCTATGAAACATGTTAAAATTGTTTTTCGCAACAAAATAGAAGAAGAGTTCTTAGCGGATTTTATGATGATTTATATTGAATGAGAACTTGCTGAAAAATGTCGATTCAGATTTGATAATAGATGAATTTTATTCTCTAAAACAACGAAGGGTGCAGCTTCAATGATGTGCGTTACTTTTGTCTTTTGTTTACTATTTTATGTACGTTCAAATCTTATTATGTATATTTGAACTTTATTTCTTTTTTTTTTTTTTCTTACTCTGTCCCGTACATTTAGATTGAACATTTTATAATTAGGTTGATAAATTTACGTTTTTAGATTGATAATTATTTATGACCGAAAAAAAATTATCTCCACGTAGCCCAGGTTAAAAAAAAATTCTAGCTCCGCCCTTGCATACATATATAATATATATAAGTGAATTCCATTATAAATGAAATTACGTGGCATAAATCTAATGACTCAGCAAAGTAGATGTGCAAATAGAGCCAAATAATTTCTCCCTAACACCATAATTAATAAAATCTTGTTTGTTTCATCATTTTTTTATTAAATTTTATCAAATTTTAATTATTTTTTACACTTTTTAATTAAATTTTAATACATATTACATTTATATCAAATTAACTGTACTTTTATTATATTGTTTACTATTTTTTTTTTTCCAAACACTCCCTAAGTCCTAAAAATTTACAAGGCCGTGCGTATTAACTTCCTATTATAAGGATGTTTGAAATTGTATAAATTAGTAAAAATTTATAAAAATTATAATTTTATAATTTGTACAATGAATATAAAAATCAAATTTTATAGAATTTTACACAATTTTGTATTACACCAAAACGTGCAATAAGTACAAAATTTGAATTTTATAAAATTTTATAGAATTTTATATTACACCAAAAGCACCTTATATATGCATTTAAGTTACCTGCAAGCCTTCCTTATTATTATTTTTTTTTAGTCATAATTTAAATAATACGATTAATTTAGTGGAAATGTTCATTTTAATTTATATATTTGAAATGTAAAATTTAATCCCCCTCGAACATTAAATAATATTTTTGGATCATGAAAATTAAAAGTAAAGTGGATTTAATAATTTATTTTTGTAAATTTTTTGATATAAAAATTTGAATTAAAATAAATTCATTCAAAGAAAAATATTTACTTGAAAAAAATGTAATTTTAAAAAATATTTCAATTTGAAGTTAATTACGTTTATTAATTTAATTTGTGTTTAATAGTTAGGTGAACTTATTTGCATTTCACAAATTAATTTTTACACTTCGTTTTATTTTTTCAAATTGATATGAATTGAGTTTTATAGAAAGACATTTATAATATTAAAATTATATAAAATATCTTACTAAAAGAATGAGAATAATTATGTAATTTTATTAAGAGTGGGTTTGACGCTTCTTGATATTTTGAAAATCTTTAAAAATTATTTACTTTTTATTTTACTGCACGTAATACAAGTTCACAACTTATCTCAAATTATTTCATTTTATCTCTTTTTTATCATTTCAAATGTTTTCCAAGTGAAAAAATAAAGTGAAGCAGACTTTGTCTTTTTATTATTAGTAATTTGTCGTGGATTGATTACATATCCTATTATTTATTTTTATTATGAACTCAAAGAAAATTTTAAAATAAATTATATTATTTAATCTCTCTCTTTGTGGCAACAAATTTGCAGCCCATCGAATATATCATTGGCTTGCTATTTTTGGTAAACAAAACCGCTAAAGCACACGTGAGAGACCACGCGAGAAAGCAAAATCACGTGTGGCACCCGGTACACGAGGGGCAAGGGCTTTTTGTAAAACATCTCCACCCACTTTTCCCCAAATATATTAAAACAAAAGAAAAAAATGGCAGACAATAGAGCGTGGAGTGACGAATGGCACCGTGATGCTAATAAGTTTCAAGAACTGTAGTAGAAAATTTACTATAGGAATTATGGTGATAAGATGGACGATTAAGATTAAATTATAATGTATTCAATTAAATTAATAAATATTGGTGAGATGTATTAATAAATATAATTTAACACAATTAATGATTTAATTTTAATCTTCTATCTCACCACTGTAGCTCTTGCAATAAATTTTCCACTATAACCCCCTTAACTCGATGCTTATAGGTGGGATTCTTTTCTCTAGCCAAACAAATTCGACTTTTGTTACTGTTTTTTTCCTTATTTTTGTTAAAATTTTCTCCCATTACCATGGGGAATGCAAATTTTTCATCTTCGTTTTGGTAAAAATATTTATTAAATTAAACTAATTTCCACAAAATATTTATTAAAAATAAAAAATTTAAATTAAATAATATAACATATTCACCCGACTATTATATAAATATAATTAATATACAATCGCTACCTTTGTTAGCCTAACAAAAAAGAGGGGTAGGAGTAAGCATATGTGGGTTTCACCTTATAATATTTTTGTTTAGCAAAATGGTTGAAGGAATCGGATTTAATATCTGGTAAATTGGTGGAGAAGAAATCTCAGGGTGGATGAGGTATTATTAATACTTTACATTTGAATTTATTTCTTATTAAAATCTAAAAGTTTAAAATTATTTTTTATCACATCGCATATCAAATCATATTTTTTTATCTCACTTTATATCCTATCAACTAAATAACAAAACATAATTTCGCATAAAAAAATTAATCCTATATTATATTCAATCTCATTTATTATCTCATAATATTACTTATATCCTATCATCTAATCGCCAAAATCAAACATAGCCAATGAGTATATGTTAATTAGTGTAGAATAAGATAGGGACTATTGTCATTGGCTGCGTTTTGTAGCACAAATATTAACAAAAAAATATCAAAAGTTATCGCTGCTATAGTAATTGTGTGTTTGATAAACTCACAATTTTTATCACTTTTCTGCTCTGTTACAGTAATTTGATATAATAGTAGACCCTATTTTTTTTTATACTTTTTTGCTTTGTTACATTAAAAATTTTACCAAATATATAAAAGTTTCCACTTTTCTGCTCTACTATAGTAACAATATTACCAAACACTTATAAGTTTACTTTTTTGTTAAAAATGATATTTTTATTTACCAAACACAGAAAAAATTACAACTCATAAAATAATACAAAAAATTACTCAAATTTGCAACTCCCAAACGCCCTTATTGTCTTCATATCAATTCGATTTAAAATTTTTATTCTCGTTTACATATATACAAAAGTATTCTTATATCTACCTCAAACACGAGGAACCTACAAAGATTAGGGATTTTTGCTATCCCTAAACACCACGTATTAATATATATGTGAATTTTGGTTTGTAAAAAAAAAAAAAAAAAAAAATCATTCCATAAATAAATCAACTCGTTTACGGTAAAAATATATACAGTAGAAATATATACAGTAAAAATAACTCCCGTAAACTATATTAATTGTTGGTACGTTTGAATTTCAAATATAAAAATTTTGAAATTCTATAAAATGTAATCTCGAAACTAATAAAAGATGTAAAAAGTTGAAAAAATTAAAGATTTATGAAATTTTATGATTATTATTTTTTTTTTTTGAGGACTCTAAAAGCTTAACTGAATTGACAAGATAATTCAAATAAATGCAACTGTCTATAAATATGTCGAGAGGTTAAGCGTAATTTGTGTATTTCATTGCGTTTGATTAGTTTAATTAAATTTAATAGTTTACCTTTCACATTTAATGTAGTAAATTTCATCCATTAGATCAATTAAGATAATTTAATAACTTACCTTTCACACCTTGACTAATTATTTTCTAAATATAATCTTAGAATTAATTAAAGATAAATAAGTCAACATATGTATAATACATATATCTTAATTATCTATAAGTTGTAAACTTAACTTCTATATGATTGAAACACAAAAGAAGACCCGGAAAAAATCTTCTTATCTTATTTTATTACTGACAAAATTAATCAGGAAACAATTAAATAATAAATCCCTAACAAATAAATAAATAAATAAATCATACCTACCTTGTCA
>JAVXUM010185227.1:0-10956 GCA_035590655.1 Pouteria glomerata
ATATTGAATCCAAGGCTTTTAAAATTTTGATAAACTAAACAAATCTTTCCAAACAACATTCAAAATCACAAAACCAACCCAATTTCCATTATTCATTGTGAGATCAATTTTTCTAAGAACTTTTCCAAAATTAAGTTTGATTCATTGTTAGTTGCTTTCGGCTCTCTGTGAACACGATCCGGTACTTACTGGTTATTGTGCTTCAATTAGACAACCTGCACTTGGGGTCGGGACAATATTAAATAGATAATTGGACGAGCAAGCACTAACCCTTAGAACATTGTAGCACTATAACAAATCCCACTCTGAGATATGGAATCCGTATCTTCGATTCATCTTGTTAACCCCATTTAGAATATGACAAAAATTATGTATAACACTTCAAGGAGAGGGGTTAGTCTTATGGAAAATGAGGCGAAGGAAATAAGAAATTGGAAACCTAAGTCCTTCCTCTATTATGGCAACAAGAGGGAAAACACCTACCTAATGTTCTATTTCTTTGGCTAGTCTAATATCTATATTCCTAAGAATGTTAGATCATTACTTAAAGTTTTCAATCCATTCCCTCTTAATCTCTTCTGCAAGTCTACCCATTCTTGCAGTAATAACGAAAGAGTAAAAGCATGAGATAAAAGAGAAAAAGAACTCACCAAATAGAGACTAAGGACGGAGTAAAAAGAAACACTATGCAGGAAGAAGGTTGAATCACAGAGCGATTTAGAGCTTAGGAGACTATAGATTTGTAAAAGATTCTAACGTCTGTGACTCAATGCAATATAACTACATAGGTATATGTTCAAGAAAGTTAAAAGGGTGAGAAACGGTAAAATTTGCATGTATTACCTGTGTGTGAGGTGATATTAACGTGACGATTGCAGCTAATTTTTAGGGTTTCGAGAAGTTGAAACCCGCTTACATGCGCTAGAATAGGAAAGTTACTCGAATGCTTCCAATCAAAAAGTCACACCTCAAAGGTTAAAACAGCTGAAAAATGCAAAAAGATTTTTCATTTAATAACGAGATTTAGTTTTCTGTTTTTATTACTCTGCTCGAGCAAAAGCTTATCCGAGCAAAGTGGGGGCATGATATTGTAACAAAAAACATCAGGACACGGGTAGCTTTTCAAGCAAGGCTTGCCGAGCAGGAATACGTTCGATGTAATACATCTCCAACCACGAATATTGGGTCCCACAAGTGAACATGGCATATAATAATAAATTCACTTCATTTATAATGGCCTGGTTCATTAATGGCCAAAGATTTTGATTCATTTAGTTCCTAATCATCTAATTGGCAAAGTGATGTGACATTTAGACTTGTAAATTATTCAAATAGTGCACCAAAGTCTTACAACTATCTTACTAGTATTAAATGCTATGTGATGGGCATTAAATGCACAATAGGGTATGATGTTGGCCAAGCAGCCAAATTGGGAAAACAATGATTAATTTCAGAGAAGATAATGTTATTTTATTCACATTTTCCATACTATAAATACAACACTTAGCCAAATTTTCAGGTACGCTCTTTATTATCCACAAAATTATTACTACATTCTCTTTGTTACTCACTAGAGCATTCGTTGACTTAAGCATCGAAGGGGTTTTGGTTGAGGAGCCCCCTTAAGCTCTCCTTCTAACTTCCAGTGTCTTGTAAGCTAGCTTTTATTTATTTTTAGTGGATGTGGAGGGTAAATTTAGCAGTATTTTTTATTGTCGAACAAATTCCATTTCCTTTTAATTTTTTATTTTCTCTGAGCATTTGGTTGTTTGGGAAAGTAAAAGCGGGATCCGCGTTACTTATCCCATTTAAAGAGAATATGAAAATAGTTTTTATAAGAACGAAAATTAAGATGAAATAAAGATTTTAAATAATCCCTCGAATAAGTATATGAATAAAAATGACTGACTTCATGTTGTTTATATCCATTTTATAAATTAATTATATTCATATAATAATGTATGTTAATATATAATATTATTCAATTTGAAGTATGAATTATTTTTAATTTTAATAAATATTTTATAATATTATTCTAATTTGATAAGTGTTTACTATTTTTAAACGAGGGGTGACACTAAAGAATTCACATCTATAAGAATAATAATGTTTCTTAATTTTTTCTGTCCAAATAAAAGGACAAAGAAAATATTTTACCCTGATTGACACACAGGAAATAAGGATGGGATGAAAAGAAAGGATTCACTTTCTATTCCATCTAGTTGACATTCATTAGTAGATGGTGTTTTTATTTTAAGTGATGCTATTTTATCAAAATTTATTATTACAATAAAGTGGCTAATTATAAATCAATTACTTTCAAAAACTTAATACACCAACAAATTAAATTTCAAAAATTTCTTGCCGCATTATAGTGGTCATAAATTTTGATAATAAATTATGATAGTCGATCATGTTGTTCTAACTTTTTAAGTGAATTTCAACAATTATTTTTCACTCGTTTGTATTTGAATTCTCTTTTATCTTATCTCTATTTTCACTGTAAGGATGTCAAATGGTAGGGTATCATTTTCTCTATCCCGTTTTCATTTAGAAAAATCATACTCATCTCTGTCCCTATCTCCATTAGAGTTAAAAAAAAAAAAAAGTCTTTCTATTCCCATTCCTTCTTATTCGCGTGTTAAGATTTTTAAAATTAAATAAAAAATAATGAAACATGGAATGCACAAGAAGTGATTGTTGGCATCCAAGTTCCTTGTAGCTCTAATGAGTCACTTTCCTACCCTATGGCTCAGATGAATCACCCCCTACTCGTGAGTTATACCCACCTTATGGTATATACATATGTTATATTATGAGAAGGAAAAAAACAAAAACAAAGAACGATCGGGAAAACAAAAAGAGAAGAAAGGAAAAAGGGGAAAAGTTAGTACCAGAACTCAAATTATTTTTTTAGTTTTCTAATTAAACTCATTCCAAATGCACCTACGCCACTAGATTAACGAAATGAGGTCTAGTTTGAGCATACAGTGAATTTTTGGTCTTTCCAACAAAGAACAAAGTAGAAAATTGGTGTATTATTTATAGTTTTTGTAATGTTTTCTTTAATAGGAAATGACCATGAGAATAGTTTTGGTATATTTTAAAAGTAAAATTTTAAGTTTTTAAACCAAACTTAATTTTTTTCAAAAAAGAAAATAAACAATAAAGAAATTACAGGTCAGAGACTTTTTTTTTCCTCAGTGCCCGCAGCTCCCCTGATTGGATTGGTTTTACTACTTTTTTGTTTTAAAACATTTTAAAATAATAATTTATATATATAATATTTAACAGATATGTAATTGTGAGTTTAAGTTTATATATTATTAAATTAATATTGAGTTGATAGTTGAAATTTTTGTGACACTAAAATTGTGATTAGATTTATAAAATTTTCTATTTAATGTTAGAATATGCTATGATACATTAAAAATGCGGTGAACATATGTTCCTGCGAAACAAATAATAATTAAATAAATGGATTCTAATGACAAGGGAGACATGAAATTATGAGAGCTGACACACTCACAGACATTATTATTGAACTTTAACAAGATAAAGGTGAAACCTAAGAAAATATTGATTTTGGGAAAAGAGAATATACTATACAAAATAGGAGCAATCATGAGATATCTTTAGATTAAAAAACCTTAAACCTACGTAGAGTTGGATAATTATGCCCGTGGACTAGTAATCTATAATGATGATCAAAAATGGTATGGTTCATTGTAGCTTTTAGACTCGGATCTATAAACGACTACACATGGGTGTTTCACGAACCATATACATACATACAAATCGGCGATAATTTGGACTACCACTTTGATTGTGGAATAGTTTTGCAGAGTGTCCTTCCCTGCCTTGGGAAAATTAAATAATAAATGAAAAAAGGTTAATAAGGAAAATAAAAGTTACGAATTTATGTTGTCTCATTCTGCTATGTGTGGATATATTTAATAATTTCTTGTTATATTCATTGATTTATTTGATTTATAAAATGCGTTATAAAAATATATTTTTATACATCATATGCACAAGTGATTTGATGCTCACATTCCTATAGACTACATTGCAGGTGTAGAGTCTGAGACCTAGAAGGGCTAGCACAATCATTTTGAAACTTTAGAATTTTATTGAATAATTTTTATGACTTAAATATAATAACTTTAAAAGGCTATGTATATAAAAGTATCACTTTAGAAATAAATGAAACTTATGCTATCTAGTTTTAATTTAAAACCTAGGTGTGCATTTTATTAATAAAATAATCATTTCTATTATTTGTATTAATAAACAGAATAGTTGGTGGCTCGGAAAAGTAAATAGTAAGACTGTAATGGATTATGTGATGCGGACATCGAGTCATATTGAGGAGGAGATGCGAGGGATCCATTGTTCTATCCTGTTGGGCCAATCACTTGAGCAAGAGCAAAATAATTCAAACAAGCAGTAGGACTCATGGTTCGTGATCTTTGCAGCAAGAACAAGCTTATTCTAAGCTTCGCAGATGGGGTCGAGTTCAGATGGACCGAAGTGCTACAAAAAAGTTTCCTATTTTATTATTATTTATATATATTAATTAATAGGTAGTATAGAATAGGAAAGTTGTTTATTTTCCTAATACAATTAGGATTAGAACTTTAGGAAACTTTATGGCAGTTTAAAACCTTATATAAGGGTACCGAATTCCATAATTTTGGAGACAGATTGTTTTCATTATTTTCTTAATAGAAAATTCTTTTCTTATTGTTCTTTTGAGAACTTGAACTTATCAAGGTTATCTTGCAGCATTCAATTCGATTTATCGGGCAAAGTTAGGAATTTACTTGTTCGTGACGTCAAGTATGTTGATTAGTTGACACGGGTTCGTCAACGGGTATTATGCTATAATTGAAGACAACTTGAGCACAAAAACCATGAATGCCCAAGATAGCCAGTGGGGTAGGCAACCTCAGGCCATAACGGAAATAATGAAAGTATTAGAAGTTGTTGCAATTATGGCCAATTAGGGCACCTTTAGAGGAATTGTTCATGAGGTAGAGAAAGTTTT
The DNA here is from genome assembly GCA_035590655.1 of Pouteria glomerata. Classification (NCBI taxonomy): domain Eukaryota; kingdom Viridiplantae; phylum Streptophyta; class Magnoliopsida; order Ericales; family Sapotaceae; genus Pouteria; species Pouteria glomerata. The sequence continues at coordinate 5,051 of JAVXUM010185227.1, forward strand.
CTACCAGTCATCCTAAGGGAACAACTCTCAATCTCATAGTCAGTGTAATAACCCTCGTCGCAAAGATATAAACCTCCTACGAGTATGCAAAGCAAGACTCAATAATTACAACATAAAGGAACTCAATAGGGTGTTCTGTAAAATTTTGTTGCAACATATCTTCGTCTGTTTTGAGCTTCAGACCATTTTCTTCGCTACAAATCATCATTATTTCATCCGTTTTCCTGCATTTTAGAAATTGAATCCAATAAGTAATAAATATAATAAAACTAAAAGAGTTTATTAAAATAATGTATGATTTTATACTAAAATGTGAAGTTTGTAATTGCACTTTTCAAATGTAATCACTACACATGTATTAGATTGGACAAGATTAGAAATGGATCCTGATGTGACATACGAGGTTAAACTAGTTCAAATTTTAAATTCTTAAGATCAAGTGTTTCGAGGAAAAATGATTTCATTGATTCAAGTGATAAGGAAACATCTCGATGTGGAAGAATCTACCTGAGAATGCGAATCTAAAATGCAAACTCCATTTCCTCAATTATTTAATTAATTATAATGTTGTAATTATTTTTTTTCGAGTGTGGCAACTATTTTAAAGTTTCGAGGACAAAACTTCTATAAGGAGGGAAAAATATAATGATCTTAAAAAAAAAAAAAAAGAATAATGAAACGTGGCGTGCATAGGAAGTGATTGTTGGCATCCTAGTTCCTTATAGCTCCAATGAGTCATTTCCCTACCACATAGCTCAGATGAATCACCCCCTACCCGTAAGTCATACCCATCCCCAGGTATACATGTGTTATGTTATGAGAAAAAAAAATGAAGAATGTCCAAGAAAAAAAAAAAAAAGAGAAAAAAAAGGGAGAAGTTAGTACCAAAACTCAAACTATTTTTTTAAATTTCTATTTAAACCCGTTCCGAACACACCTACACTGCCAGATTAAGGAATGAGGTCTAGTTTGAGCATGTAGTGAATTTTTGGTCTTTCTAACAAAGAACAAGGTTGAGAATTGATGTATTATTTATAGTTTTTGTAATGTTTTCTTTAATAGGATATGACCATGAGAATAGTTTTGGTATATTTTAAAAGTAAAATTTTAAGTTTTTAAACTACACTTAATTTTTCTTTAAAAAATAAAATAAACAATAAAGAAATTATAGGGTTGCGCCTATTGTTTTCTTAGCTCCAGCAACTCTCCTAATAGGGCTAATTTTTCTCTTTTTTTTTGCTCTAAAATATTATAAAATAATAATTTATATATATAATATTTAATAGAGGTATAATTGTGAGTTTAAGTTTATATATTATTAAATTAATATTAAGCTTGATAGTTGAATTTTTAGTGACACTAAAATTGTGATTAGATTTATAAAATTTTCTATTCATTGTTGGAATACACTATGATATGTTAAAAATACAATAAATATATGTTCCTTGTGAAATAAATAGTAATTAAAAAAACGGATTGTAATGACAAGGGAGACATGAAATTATAAAAATTGACTCACTCATAGACATTATTCCTAAACTTTGACAAGATAAAGGTGAAACTTAAGAAAATGTTAATTTTAAGAAAAATGAGGATATTATACAAAATAGGGACGGTTATAAGATACCCTTAAGTGGAAAGAACTTAAACCTGCGCAGGGTTGGGTAATCATACTTGTGGACTAGTAATCCACAACGATGACAAAAAATAGTAAGGCTTACCGTGGCCCTTAAACTCGGATTTATAAACAACGATGCAAGGGTATTTCATGACCCATATATGTACATACGAACTGGCGATAATTTAGACTATGTCGTTCATTGTGGAATAGTCTTGCAGAGTGTCATTCCCACCTTGGAAAAAGTAAATAATAATGAAGAAATGCTAACAAGGAAAATAAAAGTTACGAATTTATGTTGTCTCATTTTGTTATGTATGGATGTATTCAATAATTTCTTATTATATTCATTATTTTATGTGATTCATAAAATGCATTATAAAAGTATATTTTTATATATCGTAAGCACAAGTGGTTTGGTACTTATGTCCTTACAGACTATATTGCAGGTGTAAAACCCGAGACCTAGAAGGGTCCGCATAACCGTTTTAAAGCTCTACAGTTTTATTGAGTAGTTTTTATGACTCAGATATAATAACTTTAAAAGGTTATGTATATAGAAGTATCACTTTGGAAATAAATGAAACTTATGTTATCTAGTTTTAATTTAAAACCTAGGCATGTATTTTATTAATAAAATAATCATTTCTATTATTTATCTTAATGAACAGAATAGTCGGTGGCTTTGAAAAGTAAATAGTGAGAATGTAATGGACTATGTGTAGTAAATTTTACAATCAAAACTTACCTTTCAAGATCTTGGGATTTTGGAGTGTGACAACACGGGTTCTCCGTTCTCATTCCTAATTTAAAAATAAAAATTATTTATTAAATTAAAATAATATTATAAAATATTTATTAAAAATAAAAATCATATATATTTTAAATCAAATATATTATATGATATTGTTAAAATAAATATATTATATAGAGAAATTGTAAGTACAAATAGTATCTAATTTCCCATCCCAAAGTGTTGAAACTCCCAAAATCTATGCAATACGGTTGAATATGTGGCTTGAATGAAGGTGCATTTGGAGTAGTAAAAGTTATTGTTTCATAATTCGTATAGTAAGGAGGGGTTTGGAGCTTCACAAATCTTTATAAATCTCAAATTATAAAAATCTTTATGAATCTCTATAGTTTTTATAAAATTTTTACAAATCTCGATAAATAGGACTATAAAAAGTTTCAGCACAAAACTATTCAAATGGATTTTTCATTATTCATGTCTATTAAATTGTAATTTTTTGGCTGCACTTCAAATACTAAAAAATTAGTAAACTATATCTATATAATAAAACACATCTTTTGATGTAACAGTTGTAGACATAACGTTGAGAGGAGGAAGGGGTGCTAAGCGAAAAACTAATGGTTTTTTTTTTTTTTTTTTTTCCCAAGACAAAAAGGAAGTGATGTGTAGCCCAAGGTTGCATTGGAATTTGACAATGGAGACTCAAGATAAGGAAGACTCGACAGACATATACCTTTAAATACAAAACACCTCGATTTTTTTTTGGTTTTACAGCGAGTTTAACAAATATTTCGGAGAAGGCTGCTGGTTAGAAACTAATTACAAAAATATGGTTAATGAGAAACTGCCATCTCATATAACGGTTTTAAAATTTTTTCACACCAACAATCGCTTTTTGAAAAGGCGAATATAGGTTGTAAGAAATGAAGAACCGCCGTTCAAACGGCGGTTTTATGCTTATGTCCAAATTTGCTGCTGGGTTTACTTCTGCGCATTGTTGCTTGACTGCTAGAAGCCTATGTTTTTGCCAACATCCATTTGTTTATTCATTTGTCCTCTCTCACTCTCTATTTCTCCATAAAAAGTTTTGTCTTATCATTTTATTGTTTTCACTGACCTCCAAAACAAAAGTATTTTGTTATATGAGTTCACATATATGAATCATGAATAATTAAATCATGTAATTTTATTTTATTTTTTTTATTAATGAAATGCAATAGATTATAGAAAAAATTTTGAAAAGATTTGAATTTGAAATTAGGAACTAAAATTTTAAAATTCTAAATGCACAAATTTTTATTTCAAAGTGCAAGTAGATTTTGTATGGAATTGATTTCTACACTAGATATAATTTAGGTGCAATAAAATTTATGTATTTAAAATTTAAAAATTTTAATTTACTCAAATAGAATTTTTCAGTTTAAAAGTCCGTGTTTAAAATTTTTCCTAAAAAAATGTGAATTAAAAATTAAAATAAAGTAATTTTCAAATCGTATTCACTAATCAAATTATGACCTGTGTGGTTCCTGTTCAAAACTAAATTCTAAATTATGACTTGGTTACTTAACTAAATAAAATTTAAAAAAATTATGAAACTATATTTAAATTCTAAATTATGATTTGGTCGCTTAACTAAATAAAATAAAAAAAAATTATAAAACTATATTTAAATTCTAAATTATGACTTGGTCGGTCGCTTAACTAAATAAAATTAAAAAAATTATGAAACTATATTTAAATTCTAAATTATGATTTGGTCGCTTAACTAAATAAAATAAAAAGAATTATAAAACTATATTTAAATTCTAAATTATGACTTGGCCGCTTAACTAAATAAAATAAAAAGAAATTGCAAAATAACTGAAAATCAATTTTAGTTTTGAACAGGAACCACACAAATCATAATTTGATTAGTGAATATGATTTGAAAATTACTTTATTTTAATTTTTAATTCACATTTTTTTATGAAAAATTCTAAACACGGATTTTTAAACTGAAAAATTCTATTTGAATAAATTAAAATTTTAAAATTTTAAATACATAAATTTTATTGCACCTAAATTATATCTAGTGTAGAAATTAATTTCATACAAAATCTGCTTGCACTTTGAAATAAAAATTTGTGCATTTAGAATTTTAAAATTTTAGTTCCCAATTTTAAATTCAAATCTCTTTGAAATTTTTTCTATAATCTATTGCATTTCATTAATAAAAAAATAAAATAAAATTACATGATTTAATTATTCATGATTCATATATGTGTACTCATATAATAAAATACTTTCATTTTGGAGGTCGACAAAAATAATAAAATAATAAGACAAAATTTTTTATGGAGAGACAGAGAGAGAGAGAGAGAGAAAGAGGACAAATGAATGTTGGCAGAATCATTGGCTTCTAGCAATCAAGCAACAATGTGCAAAAGTATAAAACTCAATAGCAAATTTAGACTGCATAAGTATAAAACTGTCGTTTGAAATCATTTCTTACAATTCATATTTGCCTTTTCAAAACGCAATTGTTGCTGTGAAAAAATTTTAAAATCGTTGTATGAAATGGCGGTTTCTCATTAACCGTATTTTTGTAATTTGTTTTTAACCAGCAGCCTTCTTTGAAATATTTGCTAAATTCACTGTAAAACCAAAAAAAAAAAAAAGTCTAGGAATAAAACAATATAAAGGATGCGTTTGGCATTCAAAAAAATAAAATAAAATTCTACAAATCTCTACAGACACGAATTATGATATTATAAAATATTATCTTTTTTTTTTCACAACACAAAAAATGAGACACTAACTTGTTAAATTTTATATAATTTTATATTTACTATATAAAATTTAAGATATTAATTTTTTATTTTATACAATTTCAAATACCACCGAAGTTTTGAGGGGGTGGGGGAGGTTTTCAACCAACCATAATTAGACGAGGCGGACGAAAGGATAGGTACAAGTATCAATGTTATTATTCGTTATAAAGGCTTATGTCTGTGAAATAAAAAGAGAGTACGGAATTTAGGCAAATGCTTTAGGTCGTGGGTTTTGATTATTCCTTGAACACCTCGTATAATACTCATATAATAGATTGGGTTTAGGGGGTAAGAGATTAATTTCAAAATTTCGAGCCTCAATTGGCTAGAGTTAGAGTTAGTACTAAAGTCCGATTGAGTGATTGGTGGACAGCACACGACAATCGACTATCGAAAAAATTTCTCCGGAAAAAAAAAAAAGTATCATTATTGTTTCAAATTCTTGTTATTTATTTGAATAAATTTCATCATTTTACCGTTAATGCTGAATGTTGTCTGACTTTTGATACTTCTACCACTAAAGTATTATGATCCAATATCATTTAGGACACCATGAATTTGTTATCAGAAATGCTACGCTTACACCGGGGGTCTTTACACCTTCGATTACACCCTCCAAAACGCCACCGTTTTGGGTCTTTTTGGACCAAAAAAATTAGTTTCAGATTTAAAAAAAAAAACTTATAAATAAAAAAATTAATCTAATTTTTTGTGCTCAAAAAAT